>BKZX01030060.1:0-16575 GCA_014362285.1 Fagus crenata | reverse complement strand
AGAGAGAGAGAATTTTTAAAAAAGTTATAGTTAACTACGACTTTTCGAATTTAAAAATTTTTTTTTTTAGCTATTTCTCATTTTATAAGAAATAGCTATTCTTCATTTTGAAAAATAACCATTCCTAAAGAATAACTATTTCTTGTAATGAAAACATAACCAAATAACAAAATAGTTATTGCTTAAGAATAACTATTACATTATAGGACTCATTACAGTATAACAAACGTGCCCTAAATATTCTAAAAGTGTTGCATATTGGGTCAGAACACAAGATTCGACTACAGTGGGTAAACTTTATGGTGTAAATCTCACTTGGACCTTGCATTGATGACAACACTCTTTTATGAGTGTATATTTGCATAGAATTTCTTTTTTTTTTTTTTTAATATGTTTGCATAGCATATTTTAAACATGTAATTTGCCAACTAGATAATTGACTTTTCCAAAACCCAAGCATCCATGTATGGAAATTAGGAATTTGGCCACTTTCTTGATGACATAACAACCTATTAGGATGTGCAACTATTACTAAACTAGATGGGAGTGAGAGGAATTGAACCTCGGATGTCTCCGTTAAAGAGTATCAAAAGGTGTCAATTGACACCTTTTGACTCATGACGTTTAACACATCTATACTTGAACATTCTTAGTCAATCATAAAGATAAAGGATTGTCATACATTTTTTTTTCCAAAGCAAATGATAATAAAATTCTTTAGAATAAAAGGAAGATGGTCCAAGCTATCTTAAGAATTAAAGATTGGGACATGTCTAGTCTTGTTACAAATGGAAGATTGTGGGCTGACAGTTCGACTAACCTACATTAAATTTAAAGAAATATGTTGATTTAAAAAAAAAAAAAAAGTATATTGTTTAGATGGTAGTCAACTTTAAAGTATAATTTGGGAAAGTAAAAGACATTTCCGTTTGTGTAAAGATGATTGTAATGAAAAATAAAAAATAAAAAAATGATATCTCATGTATCTCTGTGTATAATTGTATTGAAAAAACAAAAAATAATAAGAGGAAATTGCACTTTCCCCCCTTAACTATTGGGTCATTTTAATTCCCCCCTTTATCTATAAAACCGAACGATATCCCCCTTTATGTATTGAAAATATGCAAATCACCTCCATTATCTAATTTTATATTAAATTCCAACAAAATTAATGAAATGCTTTTATATATTTTGTCAATTTCTAGTCATAATACTTAAAATCTATCATTATATATTAATATACTATAAAGATATTCCATTATTTTGGCTTGGATTTAACATAAAATTAGATCGTAGGGGCGATTTGCATATTTTCAATACATAAAGGGAGACATCGCTCGATTTTATAGATAAAGGGAGGAATTAAGATGACCCAATGGTTAAAGAGAGAAAAGTGCAATTTGCCCAAATAATAATAAAATAGATTGTTTTATATTAATCGGTGTGGATGAGGATGTCTACGATCTTGTGTGATTTCTCATGTATTTCCGTTTGTATAAGGTTTTTTTTTTTTTTTTTTTTCATTGTGATGAATCAGCTAAATTTCATTTAATAGGGAACAAAGGCCCCAAAGGGCTACAAGCCTACAACTCAGTACACGAAAATTGAAAACACTTAGAGAGCAGTGATTCATTACAGACTAGCACTACACACAACATCCCAACCTCTAAACCTTTGCTCATTGTCAAACACTTAGAGAGCACTGACTCATTACAGACTACCACCACAACATCCTAACCTCTAAACATTTGCTCATTAACAGACTAGGATAAGACACACAAACTCTAGTAATCCATAGCCGAGTATCTTGTAAGCAAACTAACAGTTTACCTAATGTTGTGTACTTGCAAATCATTTAGTTGTGTATATGATCATTCCTACTCCTGTCATTTACATAGAAGCATTATCACCAAGTTATGTTTAAATTACAAAGGGCAACAAATAAGAAGCCATGCCCAACCAAAACGTGAATTTTGCATCATACCCCACACTTTTTAGCCCAAGTTTGAATTTATCTGCCTAACAAGATCTTTAACTAGGGAAAACTTCTATCTCACACATATACGACGAAATCAACCCTCAAAATATTTTGTATACAAGTCAGTACCGCACCGAAAAGTTTAACAATAATATAACTTTTTCTCTTCTATTTTTTGTATAAATATGAAAATTTATAATTTTTATAATTATTAATGGACATTTATAATTATTATTATTGTGTTTATATATGAAATATATTGTAGAAATTTATTTTATTGAGTTTATATATATATGAAACAATATAATGTGTCAAGATTTTAATAAAATATTTAATTATAAAATAAAATTCAAATTCAAATAGAAATAGAAAATACTTATTAAAATAATGATAAATAAATATTGATGTGTAAAATTGTAAAATCTCATAAGGTTATATAGCGCAATATTCTGAACTAAACCAAAAATAAAAAAACCTTCGATTTATATTATAGTATAGATATGGTATAGATAAATAGATGGGGACCACACCCTCCATTTTCAAGAGGCTAAAACAATCACTAAGTCCACTCAATGCAATCCTCCTAATGACTTATGGTAAAGGTGGATCAATAACCCAGACCGGGAATCAAGGCCTCCGCCGAGGTGTGGTTCCCTTAGTGAGACTCATGTGGGATACACACCCATGTGATATCATAATAGATTATTGGATCCTCTCTTTACTCATAAAACATGTTTGTTTTTTTTTTTCTCCAAACATGGTTGTTTACCTAACATCCACATGATCCACCGAACGAGTCCTCTCTTTACTCATAAAATATGTTTGTTTTTTCTCCAAACATGGTTGTTTACCTAACATCCGCATGATCCACCGAAAGAGTCTTCTCTTTACTCATAAAATATGTCTGTTTTTTTTTTTTTTTTTTCTCCAAACATGGCTGTTAGGTAAACAACGTTTGGTGAAAAAAAAAAAAAAAGCGAAAAGTGAAAGCGATAAACTCAGCGTAGGGTAGACACCCATATGTGGGCGCAGTAGCCCACACCCATGTGAGGGGAAGAATTCTTCTAGCAGATAATCATTCTCTCAACATTATCAAAAAAAATCATTTTCTCAACAGTTCTTATTTTTTAATTTTTTTCATATAAGATTGAAATTCTAATTAACTTATACGTATGTAAGGGCTTGAACTCAGACGCTCATTGTCAGGGAAGGATAAGAACCACTGAGGGAGACATCACTCGATAGTTTAATTATGAAAAAAGTTGTCTTTCTGATGCATGTAATTTTTAAATAGTTGGGATGAAGAGTTGTAAATTAATTTTTGATTTTAGATGTGGTTTAAATATATTAAAAAATATTTAATAAATTTTTTTTTATTGAATGATCAAAAGTAAAAATCAATTATCAATGGAGGATTAAAATCAAAACTATTGTCATAGGATCTCAGTCCCTGCCGTAAAATTCACGAAACATCATTAAGTCTTCTCTCTTTTCACGGGAGTGTGGGCCCCACCCACCCATTCAAATTTGAATTCACCCACCCCACTGAAGGCCAAACCGACAAAGACAACACCCACCCATTCAAATTTCAATGCGAAGGACACAAATTCTGAAAAAAAAATTAAATCAAATCTAAAAAGTAATCCAATGATTCTCTTCCCAAGACAGCTACTTGCAATCAAGGGAGAAAATCACCACTAAAGGACAAAGCGCACAGCCATTCCAATGCAAGGGAATCAATTTCTGAAAAAGCAATCAGCAAAGTTTGAAAAAGAAGAAAATAGAAACGACAAAGCTTGGAAGGATTTTACTCCAAATAAAAGAAAAAGAAAGTAGGAAGCTTCCGGACTTACGAATCACTCGAATCCGTCCTTGAGGATATGTTTGGGACAAAGGAGGGAAAATAGAAGAGAAACCACTTCCTTCTTACTCTACCCTCCATTCATATCCTTCCAACCAAACACACCATAAAATCTTTCGTCTAATATTACACCATTTCAACGTCTGTTTTTTAATAATAAAATGCCGTATTATAAAGAAGGCCAAATTGAGGAAAAAAAATAATAATAAAGAAGGCTAAATTACATATTCACCACCTAAATTTGGGTTAATTGTAAACACTCCTGATATTTTGATTTTGTAATAATATAATCAGGGTTTTTAAATAGATGAAATTATCCATTTAAATATATTTTTTTATCGATTTTACTAATAAAAATTTATTACATGCATTATATATGATTATTTTATAATAAAAAATTTATTATTTTAAATCCAAACGGAATTCATGTGACAAATTTTTGCCAATTTTGTAAGCAAAATTGATAAAAAAAAATACTTGAAAAGGTTAATTTCACTAGTCAAAAAACTTCAAGTAAATATTGCAAAATTGCAAAATTAAAACCAGGGATCAGTTTGCAAATCAGTTTGCAAATGATCCTAAACCCATTAGCCTATAAAGAAAGGAAGAACTAAGAAGCAACAGGCCCACGAGAAAGGGAAGCCTGGTCCGAAATACAAGCAGAAATGAAACACACTGAGGACCATTGCCAAAAAAGAAAGGACCCAAAGGGAATTCTTGAGAGACCAGCCGGCAAGGGCGTGAGGGCCAGAATTAGCTTACCCTCCGGGTCCAAGAAAAGGACCACCCAGGCCCGTTCTCCAGGCACAAAAGAATACAAGAAATACAACCATTAATCCTCGAGGGATAATCCATGGACACCCCGCACAGAGCATCAATACATAATTCATTATTATCAAAAAAAATCAATACATAATTCATTTTTTAAGGTCAAGTGACTTCAACATGATAGTTAAAGTGCCAGTACTCCATAAATTAAGGTGGAGTTGTGCAATTAACTTTCAATATACATGAATTGATGATTGAACTCATTATACACCAGTAGCATTTTTTAAGAAATAATAATTCAGTTGAGTAAGATTACCAAAGACTTAAATTAAGTATAACTTACTTATAATACGAAAAATAACTATAACTTGATATATATTTTGCATCCTACTCTTACTATCGACCCGATTTGAATCCCACCTTTCTAAATAGATCTACAAATAGAAAACCATGCCATGTACAATAAAGCTATTGAAATGAAATCTAAACAAATATTTTTAATATTATTATTTTTATGTTGAAAATGTTTTTATTTAGAAATTTATTCAATCAGAAAAAACAAATTGAGATATGTCAAACAATCACAAAAACAATAATTGTTCAGCCAAGATTTAATAAATTATCAGATCAATACTATAAGAGATCAACAATAAAATTTATAACACAATTAGTAAAGTTTGAGAGAGACTACCTTGATCTTCACCGTTTCAAAAACTATGCAAAATTGGGACCCGTCAAACCATTACAGAATATAGTTGTTCAGCCATATGAGACCTGTCAAACCATTACCTCAGAATATAGTTGTTCAACCGTATGAGACCTGTCAAACCATTACCGAATACAATTGTTCAGTCATATGAGATATATGATTTTATACTTTATCACATCAATAAAACAAAATATAAACCATAACAGATCAACAATAAAATTTATAACACAAACTATATCAAACAAAATTAAAATCAAAAATCAAAAAAGTTTGAGAGAGACTACCTAATTAAAAAAAAAATATATATATATATATATATATATCCAAAAGATTTGTTTTAATAAGCGTCTAAAAAATAAATAGTAATGTATGGCTTTTATACATTAAACATCCTAATCAAACTTTTCAAAATTTCAAAGTCATATTCCTGGTAGAATACTCAAAATTTTCTACAAATCCATACCAAAATCAAAATCAAAATCAAAATCAAACTCTGAGAAAGATAATTACGTAAATTAAAAGCAATAATTGTTTAAAAAATTAATAAAAAATAAACGATGATATGTAGAATTATGATGTATTCAACAAAAAGATATAGATTAGCAAGGAAAACTCATTGCTGTAACTTTCGGTTTAACTTCACCTTTTTTTTCTTTTTTTTTTAATATATCGGAAAGCTGATACCCAACAGATTTCGGAAATTTCCATATAATTTTTTTTTAGATAAATCATATTTGAAACAGTTCAATCACAAAATGGAATATATATGAGATCTTAGCACAGTTTTCGTGTCAATCCTCCGGATTCAATTGATTCATAACATAGTAACCTACGTTACAAACTAAATTCAACTTTTTAAACAGAACAAAAAGTCTAAGGCTCCTTTTCTTTTCTTTTTTGAGAAGATAGTCTGAACTCCATTTTTTTTTTTTTTTGATAAGTGAGATTGTCTGACCTCTGAAGCTTATTTACTAAAATACTAAAATCTATAAATATCATAATATCACTCTTAAGAAATTATTTTTTAATATTTTTATTTATTATGTTATTAATGTGACATTAATTATTTTGATTGTCATATTATTTTCTAAGATTTTTATAAAAGAAATTCGTATTAAAAATTTAAATCTTCCTGCTTCTTATTTCCTTTGTTGGTGCTGGATTAGGGCCAAACCTGGACATTCTTTTTAACTTATAAAATATTTTTTAATATACTTAAATCGAAAGTACCTTCACAACTAGATCTCAGTTGAACCTAAAAATAAATACCAGGGATAAATATAAGCAATTACTTGATGATGCCGCCGATAGATGTCAGTTCAACCATGGACAAGTACATTAAAAAAAATAATAATAAAAAATAAAAAACTTGGATAAATATAAGCAATTACTTGATGATGCCGGATTAGGAGAAGATGGAAGACGTAGGTGCCGGTAGATGTACTTTAAAAAAACACCATCCTCAGGACACTGTTGCGTTGACCATGGGGACGGGGTAGCCCCGACTTCCATAGGTCCTTGATTCGACCTCTTAATGAGAATTGAGGTCCTTGCGCGGGCGTCTCATCCCTAAGACTTGCTTGCTCTGTATGGAGTGCCTCGTGCTTCCTCGAGTGCCAGCCGCGGAGAGGAACGCCATCAACTAGGGCGCTATTGATGATGCCGGATTAGGAGAAGATGGAAGACGTACATGCCGGATTAGAGGCGGGCATATTAAGAATCGAAGATGTTAGGGCTACGTTTGGACGAGTGAGAGGGGGATGATGGTGAGAGGAGATATAATACTGCGTCCATACTGTCCCAACCTGTGGCAACTGAACATTGGCTAGAGTTTTTTTATTGGCTGTGCACTGGGGTGATTAATTTTATAATTTTCCTTTTGGAATTTTTCTAAAGTTTCCAAGGGATAATTATTATATAATTTTTTCATCGATGTGATTTTGCCTACCACATCAATTTGGGGTGATTCATTTTATAATTTCCTTTTGGAATTTTTCTAAAGTTTCCAAGCGAAAATTGATTTTGCCTGTCACAGATTGTGACAGGCAAATTGCCTGTCACAATTTGTAACAGGCAAAATCAATTAAAATTATTTTGCCTGTCAAAATCAATTATCGCTTGGAAACTTTAGAAAAATTACAAAGGAAAATTATAAAATGAATCACCCCAAATTGATGTGACAGGCAAAATCAAATCGATGAAAAAATTATATAATAATTATCCCTTACTTTCTTTGAAGGAAAAATTATGGGATTGATATTTCCGCACCCACATATACTATTTTCGCACCACTTAAAAATGTGTGTGGTCAAAAAAACCAAATTACCCTCTCAGCTCTTATTTTTTCCCTACCTTTTTTTGCCTATTATTACTGTTCATCTTCCCGGTCAATGCCTTTGAAAGATAAAGCTTCAGCTGCCGTTGAAGCCATCACTGCCCAACTCCTATTATCTCTCATTCTTTCAAAGCTCGTGAGTCATCTGGTGCTTCGTGGGAAATTTCATACTGGAGTAAAACATACTTCTGCAATTTATTTTCCAAGGGAAATTAATCTAGTTTCATGCTAGAAAAAGGAAAGGCACCTAACCTGCTAACCAGGACGAGTTACTAAAAGATCCATATACATAGAAAAATATATATATAGTATATATAATTATGAACACGATAGAGATTTAAAGGCTTGCTACGGGATCTCTTGCTGCGCTTAACAACAAAACCAACACCAGTTTCATCATCTATTTAGTAAAATAAAAAAGAATAATCCTATATTTAATCTTCCCCCAAAATAATAGTTCGTTTGATGATTTTTGTGTTCGAGTATGATTGAGTTGCTGATTTGTAATTAATGAGTGGGTTTTCTTTGATCCGGGTTGAATTTTTTGAAAATTTGGATTTGAAGCACAAGACGATCTAAAAATCCCAAATCTGATTTGATTGTTCTTTTGTTGTAAATGCTTTTATCCCATTGGAGATTAGCATATTATCCATTTTAACCCTGACCCATGTAGGTTCCATCAATAGGCAAAGATCTAAAGATACCTGAATCAAGTAAGTTTGTAAGGCGGGTCAACAAAGCTTCAGCTGCCGTTGAAGCCATCACCGCCGATCCCGAAAACGCGTGGGCTATCTCAGCTTACGGGGGCGTTTTGATTCTGATCGGGAGGCATTAGCAGGAAGATGAACAGTAATAATAGGCAAAAAGGGTGAGGGAAAAAGTAAAAGCTAAGAGGATAATTTGGTCTTTTTAACCACACAAATTTTTAAGTAGTGCGAAAATAGTAAATGTGGGTGCGAAAATATCAATGCCCAAAATTATATATTTGACTCCTGGAGTATAGTATAATTACCCTTGAGGCAAAGTCACATCAATGAAAAAATTATATAATAATTTCCCCTTACTTTCCCTGAAGGAAAAATTATATATTTGAGGCAAAGTCATATCAATTGAAAAATTATATAATAATTTGCCCTTTGGGAAATCTTAGAAAAATTCCGAAAGATATTGACCCCGATGCACACCCCAATCAAAAAAACTCTAGCCAATGTTCGTCAAAGTTATGCGCATATAACTTTGCCTCAAAAGCGCAAATGCGCTTATGAAAGTTGCCTATGGACCCCAATGCACAACCCTATAAAACCTATGAAAGCCTATTCAAAGAACCCCTATGCACAGCCCTATTGAAAATTTTAATAGGCAACTTTGAAGAACCCCTATGCACAGCTCTAATGAAAATTGACATCTTTTGCAATAGCTTAGTATGTTTGGCCGTAAAATATTTTTAAAAAAATATTTGTAGATTTATCTGTGTTTGTTTTACTATAATGATGGTTAAACGAAAAATAATTTATGTTGACTAAAAAATCTTTTCTTAAAATTTGGAAAATGGTTTACATCCAATTTTTTTGTAAATTATTTCCCAAAAACATATGCCTCACCTCCCGCCCCTTCTGCTCTATTTTTTGCACAACACTATAAAATATTTCCCGAAGCATTTTTCAGAATGCAACCAAACACGGAAAAAAGAAATCATTTTCCTTAAAATCATTTTCATCTGAAAATATTTTGAAATGAAAAATACAACAAAACAAACGGAGCCTAGATTGTTTTTTGTCAGCATCCCTTGTGTTGCATAATTTTCGTCCACGCTACACTGACTAGTATTTATATAAGTGAGATGATTAGCTACAAAACTTACCACGTCGATATCAACACAGGATTATAAAGTATTACAGCCCAATAATATATTTTTCGGTAGGCTTTTATGTATTGCAGCATACTTAAATCTAGGTTAAACTATCCGAATTTCGTTTTTTTTTTTCCTAAACTTAGAAAACTTTATTTTAGTCTTATTTTTACCCGTGAATTTCGTACTTACCTTTTTATAATATGACAAAATTTAAGTGTCAAAATGAACTTTTTCAAAATTCAAGAATAAAAAACAACTTATTCAGAGACCAAAAACGAAACTCATGTATAGTTAAGGAAATAGTTTTCCTCTAATCCACTACATGGCAAGTAAATAGATCATCCACATGTACTTTAGTTACATGACTTTTTTAATGAGTCATGTAACTTTTTCAAATACACATGTGAATAATCTATTTGCTTGCCACATAGTTGGTTGAAGAAGGATTCCTCCAAACCGGATTGAAGGAAAACTATGTCCATAGTTTAAAGTCAAAAACAATATTTTGGATTATTATCTATTACTTTCTAGGAAAAAAAAAAAACCCATTCCGATCCGTATTAGATCAACACAAAAGCTTAGGTTTATAAAGGGCGTTACCATGCAAAGAGAACCAAATCGTGGAGAGTCTGGAAAGCCTATCCCAATCTCAAGCACGAGGTCATGAAAGTCACGCTGGTCTAAAGAATCAGACATAGGCCGGCCTAGGACCCAGTTGAAGGCATTCATCGTGGGCAGTGACGAAAATGACCTCGTCTTTAATACCAGTGAGGAAAGGAAGCCATATTCAATATCCACAGAAAAGTGTGGTCCATCATGGTCAAGATGGTACTTCAATTTGCTGGGATGGAGGATTTCTTCACTTCATCTTATGGGTCCACCAAGACGTAGCCCAGGTTAAAGTCTGTGAAGGGTGTTTTTGTGTTAGTGTCACGTGTCATGCTGAGGGCGATCACAACACAGACTTGAGTTTTGAGAAGAGAGAGTTGAACCCAAAATTCAACCAAGGGCCCAAAGTTCGACCCAAGGGCTAATGGGGTATCTTCAAAAAATAGTTGAGAGCCAAGACTATGGAAGCTCAAGTAAATGAGAACAACAATCAAGAAGGCTTGACAAGATAATATTGACAACAATAAACCCAAAGAGTAATTAGTGAATAAAACCTTTCACTATTCCACAACTAAATCAGACTTGAAACACAATAACTTTAATCAAAAGTTGCTAAAACACATACTTTCCATTCCTCTGCTGACATCTGTCATAAGGCAAGTAACTAATAATCATGAATTTGTTAAGATTAAAAAAAGAGTTGACTTTATGGGAGAGAGTTAGTCCTAATGAGACATGCATAAGGGTGAGGGAAGGATGTGTTTGGACCTTTTATGGAGCTAGGTCAATGGTAGAAGGGTGTTATGATCTTAGCAAAACATTCTAGGATTTGAGCCCAAACATCTGTTATGGGAGCTTTTTGGAAAATAGAGGAGTTATGCAATGAGTTCTAATCTCCTCAAGTGGGGGTTGTGTTTCTAGGTTGGGATTGGAGTTTTTAGGTTGAAGATGACCTCAAAACTCCTATTTTCTAGGGGTTTCCTTTAGAGAGTGCTCTAGAAGCGAACAAGTTAGATCTCAGAGAAAGTCTTTCTCTTGTTGTGATAATGATGGTAATAGTGATTATGGTGGTGTTGGTTAGGATGCTTGTGATGATGCATTAAGAATGCAATCAAGCCTATTTATAGGAATGATTAGGGTGGCTTAAGCTGATGGGAAAATCAAGTTTATGATTTCCCTTAAGCCAATGGACTTCCAAATTTAACCATAAGTGGTATGTTTTGTAAGGGGGAGTTTGAAAGTATTCTATAAATGGAAATAAGTATGGTTTTCTCTTAATTTCAGGATAAAACTTTCTCTGCTTCTGAAATGGCTTTCTCAAAGGCATTTAATGCTCAATTGGTTGGTTTTTGTGAAAGGCTGGGCCATGCATGCTCTATTGACTTTGGTTCCTACAAGCTAGCCACCATGCCTCCCAATAAGCCTGGTGATAGTAGCTTAATGGTTACCAAGGTCTTAAGACTTACTCCTCTCCATCCAAACCACACTCCTAAAGTCTCAACAACATAAAGGGAGTAGTACCCTCACAAGTCTGGGTCGCAGGGCTACTCTTTGGGTCCTTTTGGGGACTGAAATGGATATGGGTCATGAGTTTTCATCATATTTTCCCAATTCTCATGTGTCTTGGCTGTGTCTAATGATTCATTGAGCTTTAACTCAGAAGTCTGCCGCATGTACAATATCAAAATCCATGATTTCCAATGAGATAGAGAACCATGGTGAGCTAGTGATGTTGGAGCAGCTTGGAGAGGCTTGAGGAAGAAGGCTGGTTGCCTCTGGTACGTGTAGAGAGATAGGAGTTCATTATTCTCCTTTTTAGTGGTGAGAAGATGATATAAGGTGGGCTCCACTTGCAGCAGACCTTGAGCCCATAAGCAGACAGCTGGTGATTTCTAGCCTTTGGGGCCCACGAACAAGCTGGTGCTTGTGCAGCCAAGGCCTTCCCAGTAGTATGTGATAAGGAACCACAGAATCCACAATATGGAATCATGTCAAAGCTACAATAGGACCAACCTTTAGAACAAGTTGGATGTGCTCCTTAGTGTACTCACCAATACCACCAAAACCTTTTATCTCCATAGGTGCTCCTTGGATCTTCTTTTGAGAGATTTCTGCTGCTTGGATAGTGCTTAAGGGAATGAGATTGATACAAGAACCGGTATCTACCAAAGCACGCCTCACTTGCACCTCATTGATTATGACCGAGAGGTAAAGAGGCCGCTGGTAATCTGGATATTGAACATCCATATCTTCATCTGTAAATGTTATTGCATTGGTTGTTTCTAGAAAAGCTCGGCTGGCATGTGTTTCTGCTACAAAGCAGTGGGCTTCAGATTCTGCTGCTATGGCTATAATGGCCTCAATAGCTGCTATGCAAGCTTCTGGATTCAACCCCAGCTGGCTGAAGAGAGATCAAAATCTAGGATTCCTTTGTAATGTCTTGATGGCTGTAGGCGTCGTGGCAGAGCTTTTAGCGGTAGATTCATCCATATCTGCATCACTAGCATTTTTATTTTCCCTAAAATCATTTTCATCTAAAAACATTTTGCAATGAAAAATATTTTACAGCAAAACCAACGGAGCCTAGATTGTTTTTTGTCAGCGTCCCTTGTGTTGCATAATTTTCGTCCATGCTACACTGACTAGTATTTATATAAGTGAGATGATTAGCTGCAAAACTTACCACGTCGATGTCAACACAGGATTATAAAGTATTACAGCCCAATAATATATTTTTCTATAGGCTTTTATGTATTGCAGCAAACTTAAATCTAGGTTAAACTATTCTTTCCAAATTTCCTTTTTTTTTTCCTAAACTTAGAAAACTTTATTTTAGTCTTATTTTTACCCATGAATTTCGTACTTACCTTTTTATAAAATGACGAAATTCATGTGTCAAAATGAACTTTTTCAAAATTCAAAAATAAAAAGCAATTTGTTTAGGGATAAAAAATGAAACTCATGTATAGTTTAAAGAAATACTTTTTCTCCAATCCACTACATGGCAAATAAATAGATCATCCTCATGTACTTTTAGTCACATGACTTTTTTAATGAGTCATGTGTTTTTTTCAAATATACATGTGGATGATCTATTTGTTTGCCACTTAGTGGGTTGAAGGAGAATTCCTCTAAACCGGATTGGAGGAAAACTATGTCCATAGTTTAAAGTCAAAAACAATATTTTGGATTATTATCTTTTACTTTCTAGGAAAAAAAAAAAAAAAAAAAAAGCCCATTCAAATCCATATTAGATCAACACAAAAGCTTAGGTTTATAAAGGGCGTTACCATGCAAAGAGAACCAAATCGTGGAGAGTCTGGGGAGCCTATCCCAATCTCAAGCACGAGGTCATGAAAGTCACGTCGGTCTAGAGAATTAGACACAGGCCGGCCTAGGAACCAGTTGAAGGCATTCATCATGGGTAGCGACGAAAACGACCTAGTCTTTGATACCAGTGAGGAAAGGAAGCCATATTCGGTATCCATAGAAAAGTATGGTCCGTCACGGTCAAGATGGTACTTCAATTTGGTCAAGATGGTACTTCAATTTGCTGGGATGGAGGATTTCTTCACTTCATCTTGTGGGTCCACTAAGACGCAGCCCAGGTTAGAGTCTATGAGGGATGTTTTTGTGTTAATGCCACGTGTCGTGCCGAGGGTGATCAAAACGTGGATTTGAGTTTTGAGAAGAGGGAGTTGAACCCAAAATTCAACCAAGGGCCCAAAGTTCAGCCCAAGGGCTAATGGGGCATCTTCCAAAAATAGTTGAGAGCCAAGATTATGGAAGCCCAAGTAAATGAGAACAACAACCAAGAAGGCTTGACAAGATAATATTGACAACAAGAAACCCAAAAAGTAATTAGTGAACGAAAACTTTCACTATTCCACAACTAAATCAGACTTGAAACACAATAACTTCAATCAAAAGTTGCTAAAACACACAATTTCCATTTCTCTACTAACATCTGCCATAAGGCAAGTAACTAATAATCATGAATTTGTTGAGACTAAAAAAGAGTTGACTTTGTGGGAGAGAGTTAGTCCCAATGAGACATGCATTAGGATGAGGGAAGAATGTGTTTGGGCTTTTTGTGGAGCTAGGTCAATGGTGGAAGGGTGTTATGATCTTAGCAAGACATTCTAGGATTTGAGCTCAGCCATCTGCTACGGGAGCTTTCTAGAAAATAAAGAAGTTATGCAATGAGTCTTAATCTCCTTAAGTGGGGGTTGTGTTTCTGGGTTGGGATTGGGGTTTTTAGGTTGAAGATGACCTCAAAACTCCTATTTTCTAGGGGTTTCCTCTAGAGAGTGCTCTAGAAGCGAACAAGTTAGTTCTTAGAGAAAGTCTTTCTCTTGTTGTGATGATGATGGTAATAGTGATTATGGTGGTGTTGGTTAGGATGCTTGTGATGATGCATTAAGAATGCAATCAAGCCTATTTATAGGAATGATTAGGGTAGCTTAAGCTGATGGGAAAATCAAGTTTATGATTTCCCTTAAGCCAATGGACTTCTGAATTTAACCATAAGTGGTATGTTTTGTAAAGGAGAGTTTAAAAGCATTCCATAAATAGAAATAAGTATGGTTTTCCCTTAATTTCGAGATAAAGCTTTTTCTGTCTTTGAAATGGCTCTCTCATAGGCATTTAATGCTTAATTAGTTGGTTTTTGTGAAAGGTTAGGTCATGCATGCTCTATTAACTTTGGTTCCTATAAGCTAGCTACCATGCCTCTCAGCAGACCCGGTGACAGCAGCTTAATGGTTACCAAGGTCTTGGGACTCACTTCCCTCCATTCAAACCACACTCCTAAAGTCTCAACAAGATAAGGGGAGTAGTACCCTCACCGGTCTGGGCCGCGGGGCTACTCCCTAAGTCCTTTTGGGGACTGAAATGGACATGGGTATGGGTTTTCATCATATTTTCCCAATTCTCATGTGTCTTAGCTGTGTCTAATGGTCCTTTAAGCTTTTACCCAGAAGTCTGCCGCATGTATAGTACCAAAATCCATGATTTCCGATAAGATAGAGAACCATGGTGAGTTGGTAATGTTGGAGCGGCTTGGAGAGGCTTGAGGAAGAAGGCTGGCTTTCTCTGGTACGTGTAGAAAGGTAGGTGTTCATTGTTCTCCTTTTTAGTGGTGAGAAGATGACATAAGGTAGACTCCACTTGCAGCAGACCTTGAGCCCATAAGCAGACAGCTGGTGATTTCTGGCCTTTAGGGCCCACGGATAGGCTGTCCAAAACTTGTTTAAGTGCTAGGTTGCTTACTATTGGGCTCTAGCTACTTCCTTTAATTAAACCAATAATATTTGGGCCCAATAATCATAATATTAGTGCATTTGGGCTGTAAGGCTTCACATGAGTCTTCTTTTGGGCTTTTGAATAGTGCCGAGATGTCCCATGATAAGCCTAAATGGCTTGTTGGGCCACACATAGAATATTTTAGTAGGTTGAGCTCAATGTGCTGATCTTGAAAATATTTAATCAAGTCCAAATAATTTATGGGGGTTCGTTCAAATGTGAATTTAAAAAATAAGCATATACAAAGTCATTACACTTGTTATATTTGTCAAATGACACTTCCTTGAGATGGTGATTACAAATACATAGCTTGATTACAATAGTAACATGAACATGTGGAGATTCCGGAACGTTGTTGTGTAGAAATCAATATTTAGCATCATCACAGATTTCAAGAATCTTTTTCTTTAGTGGTGCTTCTTTTTTTTTTTTTTATAATACTTTAGCGGTGGTTCTTGGTAAGCGAAACTATGGAATATTTTGGGCAGATTATCTGTGATCTGTCATGTCCAGGTGCTATGCATTGATGTTGCTGTGGGTTGCTGGAAGTTGTTCCATTCAATAACAGCACACGTTGCTACAAGATAAGAACAGGACGTGGATTTTATATTAGCAATTTTGGATGGAGATCCTTTTACTTCAATACCCTGATCATCTCCTTGTAACTTATCCACATCTGTTACGTAGTCATTTGAATTACGTTGGATCAGCACTCTGCACTCATGCTTGCCAACATCTGTTAGCTACTTAGCTGCTGATAGGATAAGATAGGAATGGTTTAATCTCTTATATAGTTTTATCTCTTGCTTTGTAAAGGTCTATATATGACCGATTGTCAATAATGAAAGACATCAGAATTTTCCTATGAACTACAGATTATTAATTGGAGGTCCGGTTCCGAGGCCGAGGTGGCCGTAAGCCCATAACAGTATCCTAAATGGTCTTATATGTTAATTACTTCAGAACATTCCACAATGGCGTTTCTAGTGAGGTAGAAACCAATATTGTAGGAGCAAGATTTTGTTAGTTGATTGGCCTGAATAATCAAATGTGCACCAACTACGTAAATGCATGGTTTGGTCCTGGGATGATTGGAGTTTCAGTAGCAGTGCCTTATTGGCTTTTTCTCTTCTTCTTATGCATTCTTTGTTATCTCAAT
>BKZX01030049.1:0-11795 GCA_014362285.1 Fagus crenata | reverse complement strand
TTCCATACACCTCCATCTCTCCATCTCTCTCTCTCTCTCTCTCTCTCTCTCTCTCTCTCTCTCTCTCTCTCTCATTCTAAGCCCATTAGCCTAAATTGTTGTAAATTTTGTTTTTGTTGGTGGTGTTGGACGTGTTTGGTTTTGTTGAAGGCTAGTTAGGTAGGTTAGTAAAATGGGCGTGAGTAGGTCACCGTGGGTGGTGGGCATTGCAGTTGCAACACGTTGTTTTATGGGTTTGCAATTTGTGATCTACATTGTGTGTATTGTGCGATTTGCAATTTTGTGTGTTTTGTCCAAACCATTTGCTGTGAGTTGTGTGAGGAAGTATTTGTTGCATGTGACAATTGACATTTCCCCCAAAACGTTTTGTCAAATAGGAAAAAATTTGTTTCAAATTTTAAAATACATCAAAAAACATGTTTTGGAAAAGTATTTTTAAAAACCAGTTTTTACCCATTTTGAAAATAATGTTTAAAAATTGATGAGCCAAATAATAAGCTTCACATAAAACTAGGTCTACATCCACAGAGCTGTTGCAATTGGGTCCGGCTCACCTCCAATTAGAAAATCTCCCATTTTCTCCCATTTTTATCCAAATGAAAGACATGTGTTAAGCACAAAATCTAACGGCAAAAATAAAGCCACGTTAAACACCTTTATTTCTCAGTAACCCACACATTTTTGCAACAAACCCATCGTTGAGATGAACGCATTCCACTGCCAAGACCTCCGCCTCCGTCTTTGTCTACCACCACCTCCACCTGGGGTTTCGTCCATAGCAGCGATGGGGTTTGGCGTCCTTGGTAAGAAAGGTTCATCCTTTGGTAATAATTGATTGTTGTGTGGCCTGGTTTATGGAAAATTTGGCAGATTGGGCATGGAGCATTTGGATTGAGGGAATTAGGGTTGGAGAAATTGGGGGAATTGGGTTACAGTTGCTTGTAATTACCGCTATTTTGATTACTATAGACTATAGTTACTCTTTTGAATGATTCCTCCACAATTGTATGAAGTACTACTTCTGCCTGTGCCACGGTTGTTTTAAATTTTGTCTCTACCCCTTTGCCCATTGAATTGAGTAGTAAAAGCATTGTTGAAATAATTTGAGAAATTGCCTTTGTTTGCTGGCAAGCCATAATTGAAGCTTCCTTTGAATTATCCATTGAACTTTTGAGAAGATCATAAACTATATCATTTTTTAAAGGATCTTCTCCCATTGATTTCTTGAAACAAAACCCAGAGTCGGTGAAGGTATGGTGGTCCACAGTGGTGGTGGTATTGATGAAGACGAAACCCCATCTCGTTGATGAAGGTGGTGGCAGACGAAGGAGGCGGAGGTCTTGGCAGTGGACTGTGTCCATCTCAAAGATGGGTTTGTTGCAAAAATGTGTGGGTTACTGAGAAATAAAGGTGTTTAACGTGGCTTGATTTTTGCCGTTAGATTTTGTGCTTGACACGTGTCTTTCATCCGGATAAAAATGGGAGAGAATGGGAGATTTTTTAATTAGGGGTGAGCCAGACCCGTTGCAATTTTACTATGGTTAATATATATTGCCCTTTTTGGCTATGTAGCCATGAAATTACAATAATGTGTCTTGGACTTTTAATGTATTCTCAAATATCGGAAACATTCCCAGTAATTATATGGACAGCAATGAACCTCCGGCATGAGTCCATGACCAACACAATAAATGTTGTAGCAACTCACTCCTATTATCCTTAAGGTTGATGACTAATTGAAGTTGAACAGAGCTATAATCTCAATTTCTCAATGGTGATTGGCTTGGTTAACGTACATGTCTACTGGATGTTGACACCCATAGATTTTCTCAACTGATGACAACTGAAAAAAATTCCATTATCTTGAAGAAAACGTATGAAATGTATGTCAACTACATATAATTCGTTCTAGCATGAAAGTAGAAACACAGGGTTCTCTACAAAATGAATAGCAATGACTATCACTGTAATACCCCGTCCCAAAGATTGAAGGAAAAAACTAAAATAAAAAAAGATTGAAGAAAAAATTAAAAATTAAAAAAAGAGTTTTGTTTAAGTGGGTAACCCTGGTAAATTTTAATTGTGGGATAAAATAGAAATAATTCAGTAATTTAAGGAGTTTCTAGAAAATAAAATAAATAGGTTGTAAACCCGAGCAATTATTAGCCTATAAATAGGGTTATAAACTTTATTGAATACCTGCAACTTTTAACGATAAGACTTCCAAGAAATTCTAAAAAAGACATATTGAAGAATTCTTAAGGTATGAGTTATTGACAACTCCTTTTTGACTGAATAGGAATCTGATCAAAAATAAAATAAACTAAATTGAATTTTGGTGATGACCGGCCATTGGTGAAACTATTTTGTTGCCCTATCACTAGCATGATCATATGCCTACATTAGTGATTAGTGTGAAATAGGCGCAGATAGCTTTGCCTAGACTCATTCATTGGCTTTAGTTTTAGTTAGGAATTGTGTTTCAGATTGCCTAACTGATATTTTGTGGCTATGAGTTTTACTTGTCATTAGGTTGACCAAGGGATATCTATTGGTTTGAGTGGCAGGGACATAGTTCTTACTCTTGTGAAGCCGCAAGTATATTTGTACAACGTACGTAGGTAGACTTCTATTAGGCACCACATCAGAGTCCTTTCGGATATCAAATTGAAACACCCAGGTTAATATAGCTATTCAAAGGTGTTGTAGGTGGGCCCCCTTAATGGAAGTTTCTCAGTGATATTGTTACGACTTTTCCCTTTGATGCGTGTAGTTAGGGGTTTGGGATCCTTAAGAAGTGATTTTGATTCATGGGTTATCTCTCAGTGCGTTTCGGCAACAGATTAAATTTCAAATTCTAAGTGAAGATCTAAGCACCACTTGGAAACCTTTAGATAGTTTCTGAACTGACCAAACATCATTGCAAAAATTTAGTTAACTAATCAATTGTTAAGTAAATAGCGTCATTTTTATAGATTTGATGCAATTGTGTAATATGTTTTTAGGCAGAAAGGTGGATCTTAAAGGGTTTAGAGAGAGATACTGGAATTTAGTAAGTTGACTTGAGGTGAGTAACTTTTTCTTAACTAGCTATATTTTGCTAAAACTTCCTCATTTTATTTATTAAATATTCATTCGTTTTTCAGTACAAATTATTATTTCAACTATTTTAGTTACATTGATTTAAAGAAAAGAATTAGAGTTTCTTATTTTTTTAAATATTATAAATGCATTTGATTCAATTGGTTCTTTGGAAAAACTCTTTTTCTTCAAGGGATCAAGTATTTTTGAATTTTGTGAAAAGAACCAAATATTTGTTTAAACTATGATTTTATTGGATATTATCTTTTGACATCGATTGATATGAATTTGGATCTGAAAAGCCTTTGAACTCTGAACTATTTGACTATGCTTTAGACCCAACTAATGGGGATTATACATTGGCATAAAAACTAGTTTCTTCAGGGGCTTACCACCGGCTTATGTGTGGTTCTGGGCCTAGTCATGGGAATATAGTGTGGCCATAGTCATAATGTCTTTTTTAAACATGTAAAATTTAATTGATTGCATTGTTTTAAGTAAATTGAGACTTTGGTGTTATGAACTCATTGTAAATTATATATAAGTTTTCCACTGCGTTGTGTTATATTTTTTGAAGTCTATAAGTTTTATCTCATGAAAAGTCATCTGTTTTATGTAAATATATGCTTGATTCATCTTTTTCAAACTATGGTTATTTACAGAGCCTCTCAGCTCACCCCCTCTTCTTCCCCAATCTCAGATTTTAAGGAGTAGCTGCGTGTGAAAAGAAATTAGGATTTGACTCTAATGAATGTCAGACACGTCATTATGTGACTATTAGAAGATTTATTTATATTTGAGAAATTTATATCAGTTGTAATTTTTGAAGATTCCTTTAGCTGTTAATTCATTGGAGACTATATATTTTGAACTGTCAATTTCTAAATTATGAAAGATTAATCAAAGGTTTAGAACTTTGTTAAGGTCTTGCACACACAGGTAAGATAAGAAATGTTTGGGAGCTCGACACATGACAACAGCCGCACACCCAACATTACTTATTTGACCTGTGTGTGCAAGAACTCAACAAAGTTCTAAATCTTTGACTAATCCTTCATAATTTAGAAATTAACAGTTCAAAATATATAGTCTCCAATGAATTAATAGCTAAACGAATCTTCAAAAATTACAATTGATATAAATTTCTCGAATATAAATAAATCTTCTAATAGCCATATAATGACGTGTTTGACATTCGTTAGAGTCAAATCCTAATTTCCTTTCACACGCACCACCTTAATGACAACCCAAGATTTGCTATTCCTCAAAATCTGAAATTGGGGAAGAAAATGGGGTGAGCTGAGAGGCTCTGTAAATAACCATAGTTTGAAAAAGATGAATCAAGCATATATTTAAATAAAACATATGACTTTTCATGAGATAAAACTATATACTTCAAAAAATATAACACAACACAGTGGAATACTTATATATAATTTACAATGAGTTCATAACACCAAAGTCTCAACTTACTTAAAACAATGCAATCAATTAGATTTTATATGTTTAAGAAAGACATTATGACTATGGTCACGTTATATTTCCGTGACTAAGCCCAGAACCACACATAGGCCGGTGGTAAGCCCAGAAGAAACTAGTTTATGTGCCAATTTATAACTCCAATTGGCTGGGTCTAAAGCATAATCAAATAATTCAGAGTTCAAAGGCTTTTCAGATCCAAATTCATATCAATCAATGTTGAAAAATAATATCCAATAAAATCATAGTTTAAAAAAATATTTGGTTCTTTTCACAAAATTCAAAAATACTTGATCCCTTGAAGAAAAAGAGTTTTCTAGATAACCAACTGAATCAAATGCATTTATAATATTTAAAAAAAAAAAATTAGAAACTGTAATTCTTTTCTTTAAATCAATGTAACTAAAATAGTTGAAATAATAATTTGTACTGAAATATGAACGAATATTTAATAGACAAAATAATAAAGTTTTAGCAAAATATAGTTAGTTAAGAAAAAGTTACTTATCTCAAGTAAACTTACTAAATTCCAGTATCTGTCTCTAAACCTTTTAAGATCCACAATTCCGCCTAAAAACATATTACACAATGACCCAATCAATCTATAAAAATGACGCTATTTACTTGATTGATTAGTTAACTAAATTTTTGCAATGATGTTTGGGTTGTTCAGAAACTATATATCTAAAGGTTGCCAAGTGGTGCTTAGATCTTCCCTTAGAATTAGAAATTTAATCTATTGCCGAAACGCACCGAGAGATAACCCATGAATCAAAATCACATCTTAAGGATCCCTAACCCCTAACTTCACGCATCAAAGAGAAAAGTCGTGACAATATCACTGAGAAACTTCCATTAAGGGAGCCCACCTACAACAACTTTGTATAGCTATATTAACCTGGGTGTTTCAGTTTGACATCCAAAAGGACTCTGATGTGGTGCCTAATAGAAGTCTACCTACGTTGTACAAATATACTTGCGGCTTGTCAAGAGTAGAAAACTACGTCCCTGCCACCCAAACCAATAGATATCCCTTAGTCAACCTAATGACAAGTAAAACTCATAGCCACAAAATATCAGCCCATTAGGCAATCTGAAACACAATTCCTAATTAAAACTAAAGCCAATGAATGAGTCTAGGCAAAGCTATCTGCGCCAATTTCACACTAATCACTAATGTAGGCATATGATGATCATGCTAGTGATAGGGTCACAAAATAGTTTCACCAATGGCCGGTCATCACTAAAATTCAATTTAGTTTATTTTATTTTTGGTCAGATTCCTATTCAGTTAAAAAGAAGAAGTTGTCTATAACTCATACCTTAA
Organism: Fagus crenata; assembly: GCA_014362285.1. NCBI lineage: Eukaryota > Viridiplantae > Streptophyta > Magnoliopsida > Fagales > Fagaceae > Fagus > Fagus crenata. The sequence continues at coordinate 5,908 of BKZX01030049.1, read as the reverse complement.
GAGTTCTTCAATCCGCCTTTTCCTGAATTTCTTGGAAGTCTTGCCGTCAAAAGTTGTAGGTATTCAATAAAGTTTATAATCCTATTTATAGGCTAATAATTGCTAGGGTTATAGCCTATTTATTTTATTTTCTAGAAACTCCTTAAATTACCGATTTATTTCTATTTTACCTCATAATTGAAATTTACGAGGTTACCCACCTAAACAAAACTTTTTTTTTTTTTCTTTTTTTAATGTTTGGTACCGGGTATTACAATCACAATGTAGGACACTATTCTCCTACTTCTGACCTAATTCTTCCAAGAACCATTGCAACAAATCATCTCTTTGTTAGCTTTAGTAATTTTAAGTTTTAACATATTCGGATTATGTAGGAGTAATAATTTTTCGTAATTCACTACTGTACCACCCAAAGTGTATACATACCCAATAGTATTCCTTCTACTGTCAACATAACTAGCTAAATCCAAGTCAATATAATCCTATAATTCCATATTTTCCAGTCTAAAACAAAGTGTCATATCTTTAGTTCCGCTTAAGTTTCTAAGAATTCATTTTACTGCTCCCATTGTTACTTATCTAGGTTACTCAAGTACCTACTCACAAGAGTCACAACTCCTACTGCATGTGCTTTGTCTAGTTTGAGGGAAGCTCATTGGTATGGGAGGCGTGAGATATTTTGGGATTCAATAATTTATTATAAAAATTGTAATTTTTGTATTTAATTTAGAAAATTGAGGTAAATTGAGAAAAATTGCATAAAATTTTGGAAACCTATTCTACTCTGTTAATTCTTTGATCCAATAAACCCGCTTAATATGTAAAGCTCTCGTCACTTGTGGTAGCTTCGTTAACCTCCATGTCTGATTTGACCTAGGTGAATTAATATTATCCTGCATAGCTTACTCCCACTTGGACGAGCTTTCATCCTCTAATGCTTCTTCATAACAGTTTGGTTCACCATCATCAGATATGAACAAGCAGTACATGGAAAGAGAATACGACTGTGTAGTTTTAGAGACTATGGAGGATTGTATTAGCTCAATTCTAGGTGTGCCTTGTTCTACTTATGTAAGAGCATTCGCAGCCTGCCTTTTAGAATAGATATTTTGTTAAAATAGATGATATTGTAGCAATAAATTACAAAAAAGTTGCTCCCAACTAGTCATGTATAATAGATTCCAGATTTACACATAGCTACAGTAATATGTAAAAATACTTGTTTACTGTAGCAACGTGTATAAATTTTTTATTCATTTTTCTTCCGTCTTCGATCTCCTCTCTCCTCTCTTGTTTTTTTTTCTTCTTTTTTTCTTTCCTTTTCTCTCTTGTCCCCTCCTCTCTCTGCTCTGCTCTCTCTCTCTTAGAAATTTGGTTGCTGTGAGGTTGGTGGTGGCGTGGATTTGGTTGCCGGTCGGTTGTGGGTTGGGTTTGGGTTTTAATCTAACTGCCGGTGTGGGTGTGGGTGGGGATCTAGCCGCCGGTGTGGGTTGGGTTTTGATCTAGCCGGCGGCGTGAATTGGGTTGCCGGTCGGTTGTGGGTTGGGTTTGGGCGTGGGTTGCTGGGTTGGGTTTGGGTTTGCGTCGGTTTGGGTTTTAATCTAACTGCTGGTGTGGGTGTGGGTGGGGATCTAGCGGCCGGCGTGGGTTGGGTTTTGATCTAGTCGGCGGCGTGAATTGGGTTTGGACGTGGGTTGCTAGGTTGGGTTTGGGAGGGGATGGGTAGTGCCGGAGGGGAGAGGACGGGTAGAAAAATGGATTTGATAAAAAAAAAAAAGTTTTTCTAAAAAAATTATAATATTATTTTAATAAGATATTTTGTAAAATAGAAAATGGGATACGAGGTGTTATGTAAAAATGAATTTGTTTAACAGAAAAGTTGCTTTTTGAAGATGCAAAATAGAAAATAGCCCCAAAATGGGTGAGAATGCTCTAACTATATCTCTGGAATTTCCTATACTCCATTCACATTTCACTCTCACAGATCCTTCTAACTCATCATATTTATGTTTTTCAGTATTAATGTCTACATTCTTTGGCTTTGAAATTGACCTGTACTTATACACCACCTTTTCATTGAAAATGATATTTTCTACTTCTAATAATTTTTCGATTTTGATCATCCCAAAACTGACAACCAAACTCATCAATGTCGTACTTAATAAATGTGCATTTCTTAGACTCTGAAATTGACCTATAGTTATACATCACGTGTTCATTGAATATGACATTTCTACTCCTAATAATCTTTCGATTTTGAACATCCCATAATTGATGACCAAACTCATCAATTAATGATGTACTCAATAAAAGTGTATTTCTTGAACTTCGAATCAAGTTTACTCCTAAAGTCAGAGAATCTACATGGACATATACTTTCAAATGTGAAAGAATACCTCTTTTCCTGCATCTTCTATATTATCAAATCCCCAAAACTTAATTTTCATACATGTCTAATTCTCGAAAAATGATCTCCTGTTTCGGATGTATACAACGCCCCCCTCACAACAGGTGGGACCCACACACCTATGGGCCCCACCTATTGTGAGGGGGACGCTATATACATCCGAAACAGGAGATCCCCCCTCCTAATTCTCCACCATGGCTTCCCACTTCTTGGAAGTATCATAAACATCTTTTTTTTTCAAAAAATAAACCCATATATTTCTTGTTGATTCATCTATGGAAGTAACATAATACAACGAGCCTCCAAGATATGAAACTAATTAAGTAGGCCCTCACTCACCGGTATGAACCAACTCTTTCATTTCTTTTTGTTTTTATTTTATTCTTTTCGTTGTTCTGCCAGCCTTTGAGAAACTACCTTCTCTCTCTCTCTCTCTCTCTCTCTCTCTCTCTCTCTCTCTCTATATATATATATATATATATTTTTTTTTTTATGGCAGAAGAATATTGCAATAGAGTCACTCTTTTGTGATAGTCATGTATGTGTTCTGTTAGTCACATCTGTATTATATCCTAAAAGATTAGTAACAATTAGAGTTTCACATAATCATTTATACAATCTAAATCGATTTAATACACATTTGACGTAGAATTATGTGAGCTCAAAGGCGTAAAATAGTTATTTTGGAACTGTTTCAAGCAAATGTACATTCACCCATTTTATTTTCGGAGAGACTAGGCAATTTTTATTTTTATTTTTTTCATTTGATATCCCCGAGTTGATTAAAATAATTTTTAAAATAGAACTTCAAAAAATTCGAAATTTCTGGCAACGCCTTCATAATTCAAATCTAGACAATCAGACATCTTATAATCACCCTGGTCTAGACTTACTAGTATTACTTTTTCATGTAGTGTTAAATCATGTTTTATCACAAACACAAAGGACCACCTTAATCTTTGCATGAGAGAGTGCGCTTTCTGCCATGGCCACCATGCCACATCAGAAGGCCAAGCTTCACTTAACAAAAGTGGAGCTTCTATGGCCTGCCAAATGGTTCAATTAGAAAAAACTCAATGAAAAATACCCTCCTCCATTAAAGGCACTTTTAAAAGAAACCCCACCTCAACTGCTCAAATAACTAACTTTTTTAGCCGTACCAACATGACAACAAATGATCCACCAAAAAAAAAGAATCCAAAAGCGAATGTCAATCTTGCCACTTAAACCTAAGATTCCAAGTCAAAACCATGAGCAAATTTATTGAAATTCTTTCAAGATAATTTTATTAAATAGTGAAGGTATCTCAATTCGTATTTGCTTCTATGATTCTGAATCTTCTTCTGCTTTAGTTAACTGTCATTAATCTTATCAACCATTTTTCTTAGATTATATTAGCTTTGTCAATTAGTCCTAGATGAGTCACAAACGAATAAAAAAATGTTACTTGATCGATTAGTTGTGTGTCATTTTCAATAAAGCAATACACATGGTGATTAATTCAAATTAATAAAAAGGCAAATGACATGATGAAAGTTAGACTTTAGTGGTTCATCATCCTTATCCTAAAGTGTGTGGTTGATTACAGCTATTATTTTTTTACTTGTACCTATAGAAAGTTAAAAATCTTATAGTAACCTCTATTGTGGCTTTCACAATGAAAGAAAAGTTGGACAAAAGATTCCATTGTCCCACTAATTAAAGGTCCATGGATATAGATCTCATATTTCAAGTTATTTTTAGTCATGTATATTATTTTATTATATTTTTTGGATGAGATCGATGAGACGGATCAAATCGGCGACACAGTAACTGGAGAGGGATAAGTTTAGGAAAGTGTATATTTTCTATATTATTGAAGAACAAATCAAGGCGTACGTTGATTATTTGAGAATATCATGAGATTGGAATACATCAAGAAATTGATTGTTAGAGGAAATTGTGGGATTAAAGCAATCAATTCAAAATTGTGATTGATTTTTGTATGCAATTCCCATAATAAAAATGGGTTCTATTGTAATGTATTTTTATTTATGTGAATGAGAAAAATGTAGCCCTTTGAGTTATTATCTTGTGGATGTAGGCCTTATGGCTGAACCACATAAAACTCTAATGTATGCTATTTTCTTAATTACTCTATCACAAATTTTTGCAATAGGTACCAATTGAAATATATGTGTCAAGTATAATTCCTTAGATATGCTTAAAATATGGTAAATTCTACAACCAAGGCCGGCTTTAGGGCTAAGGACCCACCTGGCCCAAAACATTTAAGGTCCTCCATTAAATTACCAATAGGCCCTTAAAATTATACAAAAAAAAATTCTAAGAATTGTAGCATGATAATTGATTTATATATATATATATATATATAGAGAGAGAGAGAGAGAGAGAGAGAGAGAGAGAGAGAGAGAGAGAGAGAGAGAGAGAGAGAGAGAGAGAGAGAGAGAGAGAGAGAGAGAGGTGAGTTTTGCGTTTTTTCCTCCAACTCCAAGAAGACGCTCAAAATATTTAACCAATAAAAATATAATCCAATTAAAACCCTAATTTATTTCACTAGAAAATAATATTTAAATATTGAAAAAAAAAAAAAAAAAAAAACTCACTTAAATTTATTGTTTTAAGCATCAAAATGTATTGAGATGACCTTGTCTACAACACTTGAGATGGTTAATATTAATTAGCAAGAGCATGGTATTAGAAAAGAGAGACCATGTCGAGGCTTCCTTGATATATATACTAGAACCTAAAAAGGCAAAAATAAATAAAGACAAAGTCTACCTCTAAACTGGTTTGAAGAATAATTTCTCTAACTCACTGTGTACTTTTAATCACATGTTCATTGTTTCTTAGGTTTGTTGAGAAAGAAATTGGGAACTGATATTTGAAATGTCAAAGTGGTGTTGACAAAGAAAATTTTACTTAATCCTAAGGAAGAAGTGGATTTTGGGTGCTTTATTATAATATTAACTAGTGGTAATTGGTCTCTTGGCCCTAGACCCAGTTTGAATTTCTTTCTTAATGTTTGATTAGGCTGTTAATGTTTCAATTTCCAAGTTCAGATTTTAGATCTTTAGCACTCGCAATAAGCTTGCACAATAGCAAGCAAACCCCACTTGTGGGAGATAGAACCTTGGACGTTTCCCATGGAAAACGCCAGGAGGTACCACTAGGCCACAAGGCTTGAATACTCTAGAAGTAATTAGAGTTGTAGAATAATATCATATCGATTGTGAGCAACTTGAACAATTATTCAGGGGAAGAGGCATAAAATCTCCCTCTGGGTTGGAGTTATGTATATATCAAAATGAATCATCTCATAAATTTAAAAAGAGTTTTATTGCACAACATTGAGATGGGAAAATACAAATTAAGTGCTAACATGTTCATCTAGAATTTATTTTTTATTTTTATTTTTTTATTTATTATTATTTTTATAGCTTATAATTGACGTAAAATAAATTTCTAACTTCGTTTTTCCAAAATTTAAGTCATTTTTTT
>BKZX01030046.1:0-10140 GCA_014362285.1 Fagus crenata | reverse complement strand
GATAGTTGTGTCATGCTTAATGATTGCAATATTTGATTAAACTTATCCTCAAATTTAGCAAACTTGACATTCATTTCCTTACTTATTTCATCTCTTATGCCTGTCTAACTCCTTTTACTCTCTTATAAGGCCATCCCTACAATGCTTAGTACAACCTTTACCAGTTGAGGTGGAGCCATGCACATCTTTTTCCTTAATGCCTATATAGTCATGCCGATAATACAATTGTGGCATGGTTCCCCAACCATGTATCTCGAAGTATTTGATCATCATTTACTCTTAGTACCTTCAAAAGTAGTTTTGGTCTTTATGGCATCCAATTTTTTTTCCTGTAAATATGTAAAAACCACATGGGAAAACCAAAAAAAAAAAAAAAATAGAAGAATAAAAGACTATCATAAACATTTTTTAAATTCATATTTTACTGTTTGTATTAAACATCAATATATATATATATATATATTTTATATTCTTTAATTTTCCTTGATCTATCAAGATTTTTATATAACTTGAAAATTAATTAGATCCAACTGAAAGTATTTCAAAACATTATAGAGATATAGTCTATATGTCATTTGACCTAAATGATATAATCGTAAATGATTTGGTCTTTGATAATATCATATGAATCTAAAACTAAGACTAAGATAATATAAGTATCCTATAAAATTGGAGTAAAATAAAAATAGTATATATATTTAAATTTCTTTCAATTATAAATATTTATTTCAAATCCATAAAGTACATGTTCATAATTCTATTTATGTTTTATTCATTTCCATTCGCCATTTAATTTTAAAGTGAACAAAATACATATTCTACGAATTATACTACTTTTAGAATAATGATTAAATAATTAAATTTACCTTTTCATAACAATTTAATTTTTTTGGGAGATTATTAATTTATCATAGTATTAGAACATAAGGTCTTGAGTTCAAATCTTGTCTACACTCTTACTCTCGTAGTGCAGTAAATAGGTTTTGTACCATCATAGTACTTTAGTTGTGATCATTAAAGTTTGACTTTTAGGGTTTAGGTTGCCCTTTTTTTTTTTCTTTTTTTTTTTAATTGTGGTGAGTACCATCTTACTCTAGCAGCTCCACTATTAAAGTAACACATTATTAATAATTTTTTAATCTTAAGACATGTAATAGAATATTATTTAGCAAAGATTTGGCTACAAACCTATGACATCCTTTTATTTTTTGTTTTCTAGTGTTGTTATTTGTGAAATTTAGATTCTAAATTTTGTTTGGTGGCTAGTGTCTTAGACTTAATTTTTTAATTAGTAATTTAGACATTCCTATATTTATTTTATGATTTCTCAAACTTTTATTTTTATATTTATTTAATTTCTTTTAACATTTTTATTTGACTAAGCAGTCCTACCGATGACCCAGTGGTTGAACTAGCAACCTGACTCCTAGACTGGATTAACACCTGATATGGGTTTAATAACTAAGATTTAGAAGCTTTAAAATTCATATTTTATGTGATTATATTTTGGGTTTGTTGATGCATTCAAACTTCCTTCTTTTATCAAAATGATTGCAGTTTTTGAGAGAGAGAAACTTCAAACAAACAATTCCCCCAGTAAAGATTGAGGAAGGAGAGGAAATCACATATGAGAAGGCCACAAGTGCATTGAGGAGGGCTGCCCATTTCTTTGAGGCCTTGCAGTCCAATGATGGCCATTGGCCTGCTGAAAATGCTGGCCCATTGTATTTCCTTCCTCCCTTTGTGAGTTGCATCATTATCATCATTTTATGATTATCACATAATGAAATAGATTTTGCTTTTGTCAATATTTATATAAACATGCAAAACATATATTGGTAAAAGCATTTTGTGTATACTGAAATAAATCATAAGCAAAATAATGTCTCCTCATTTTTCTAGTATACGCCAATAGAATATCTTCCGAGATTGACTTGACAGTAACAATGTAATTGTCTCAAATATATTTTACAATTGGTTAATGACATGTCTACCAGGAAATTGTTTTGGTTTTCAGCTTGATAAAACTGCTAATTGTGTTGTATTTAATCCAAAAAATGCAGGTATTTTGTTTTTACATTACAGGACATCTTAATAGCGTGTTCCCTGCTGAGTATCGAAAAGAAATTCTTCGTTACATATATAATCATCAGGTACATGTTCTTGGATGCTTTAAATGTTAATTAGACAAACATGATTAAAGTTTTGTTGAATTTTTTACTTCTCTTTTTCATTTTATTTTATTATAATAAACTTTCATGTATAGAAATTATGGTGTAATTATATTTTTCATATTTTAATTAGAATGAAGATGGTGGGTGGGGATTTCACATAGAGGGCCATAGCATCATGTTCTGCACGGTACTCAGCTATATTTGTATGCGTATGCTTGGGGAAGGACCTGATGGTGGTCAGGACAATGCTTGTGCAAGAGGACGAAAGTGGATCCTTGATCATGGTGGTGTAACACACATACCTTCTTGGGGAAAGACTTGGCTTTCGGTATGACCATTTCTTTGTAGAGATTGAACAGGTTTAGGTTTCAAATATTCAGCATGCATGGTGAGTATTTGTTTATAATTAACTCTATCATGCAATGTTGCTAAATTGTAGATAATTGGTGTGTTTGAATGGAGTGGAAGCAACCCAATGCCACCGGAATTTTGGCTCCTTCCTTCATTTCTACCGATGCATCCAGGTTTATAAAATATCTATTTGATGCCTTTGTCACTATAGAGGTTTTACTTATTGCTATAAACGGTTTGATGCTTAAATTGCAGCGAAAATGTGGATATACTGTCGGTTGGTGTACATGCCTTTTTCATACTTATACGGGAAAAGGTTTGTTGGACCAATAACGCCACTTATTCTTCAATTAAGGGAGGAACTCTACACACAACCTTACAATGAAGTTAATTGGACAAAAGTGCGTCATCTATGTGCAAATGTGAGTTTACCTTAATTTTCTCATTAGAATTGATACTTGTGCATTGGCATATAAGAGTTTAAACATTTATTGGCATGCATTGATTGTGAAAAACTATTAATACAGGAGGATGTCTACTATCCCCATCCTTGGGTACAAGATCTGCTCTGGGATAGTCTATACATATTAACTGAGCCTCTTCTTACTCGTTGGCCCTTAAATAAGTTGGTCAGAGAGAAGGCTCTTCAAGTAACAATGAAGCATATTCATTATGAAGACGAGAATAGTCGATACATTACGGTTGGAGTTGTGGAAAAGGTAATGTGATTCTTCAGAATTCAAGAAAAGAAATAGACATGGCTAATTTAGGTTATATGACAATACTCCTAATGCCATTTGCACTAATTCAACAGGCATTATGTATGCTTGCTTGTTGGGTTGAAGATCCGAATGGGGATTGTTTCAAGAAGCATCTTGCTAGGGTGAAAGAATACATATGGGTCGGAGAAGATGGAATCAAAATGCATGTTAGTACACATGTTCTGCAAACCAATTGTGGAACTTCATACATATTTGTTGAACACTTAATTATGACTTTATATTTATAAATTTTGAAGGCCTTGCAAGAATGAAAGGGAGATTGTTGACTTTGACATGTTCCATTTGTGTGTAGAGTTTTGGTAGTCAATTGTGGGATGCTGTTTGGGCCATTCAAGCATTTCTTGCTAGTGATCTCACTAATGAAATTGGACCTACGTTGGCAAGAGGGCACGAATTCATAAAGAAATCTCAGGTTTGTTTTTCAAGTCTTAAATCATCCTTTCACCATAAATATCAAGTCTACCTCTTAGGTTAAAAAGAATTAAATTATAAAGGTTAGGGACAATCCTTCTGGAGATTTTAAAGGGATGCATCGTCACATTTCTAAAGGATCATGGACTTTCTCTGATCAAGATCATGGATTACAAGTTTCTGATTGTACTGCAGAAGGTTTAAAGGTAGTTAACTCCATGCCTCCTCAAAGTCTAGCGCTGGTCCTTGTCCATAGTTTATATTTCTCACCAAATTCTCCTATACTTCACAGTGCTGCTTGCTTTTCTCAATGATGCCGCCAGAGGTTGTTGGTGACAAAATGGAACCTGAACGATTGTTTGATGCTGTAAATATCCTATTATCTTTACAGGTGAGGATTAGCTTTCACTAGCATTGTATCTTCATTGTGGATCTCAAGTATTTCATTGTGTCCATATCAATAAGCTTGAACCTATGGCATAATGCAGAGTAAAAATGGAGGTTTATCAGCATGGGAGCCTGCAGGAGCTGCAGATTGGTTGGAAGTTAGTACCTTAACATATTAAAGTGACCTTGAAATATTCTTTAGGATTAAAAAAAAAAAAAAAAATGTATCTATGACAATCAATTCATGCTTGATTATGATATATTAATGGAGAACTTTCTCTCTTAGATTCTTAACCCCACAGAATTCTTCGAGGGCATTGTGGTTGAACATGAGTATGTTGAGTGCACTGCATCAACAATCCAAGCTTTAGTTTTGTTTAAGAAGTTGTACCCTGGCCACAGGAAGAAAGAAGTTGAAATTTGCATTAGAAACGCTGTTAGGTACATTGAAAGCATACAAATGCTTGATGGTTCATGGTAAGTTCCTCTACTACTTAATTAGATATGTTTGATATTTTCGTGGAACATTTTAGGCATACAAATACCTAAAATGTAGATATATATCCATAAAATATGGATATTTGTGATCGTCGATGTCCACAATTTATGGACATTGATGTCTACATTAAAGGCATGTTTGATATACTGTAATGGTTATTACACTATAATATGAATCAGTATTACAAGGAATAAAAAAAGTTGTAATATAATAATTACTATCATTGATCATCTGTTTGGTGACATGGAATAGCTAATACATTATATGACCTATTACAATGTTATAAGGACCTATTACAGTATACTAAACGTATCCTAAGAGTCATGTATACTCCATATTGTATAACAATATTTACGTTTAATATAAATGTATTAGAGACATCAACTACATGATTCATTTACACAGGTATGGGAATTGGGGAATTTGTTTTCTGTATGGTACATGGTTTGCACTTGGCGGATTAGCTGCAGTGGGCAAGACTTACAACAATAGTCTTGCTATGCAAAAAGCTGTTGACTTTCTACTTAGAACACAAAAGGATGATGGTGGATGGGGAGAGAGCTATCTTTCATGCCCAAGCAAGGTAATATTTCAACCTGGATTTAATTTTTTTATCACAATATCTTCCATTCTCTAAATAAGAGATAACAATCTTCAATAACATACATTCTGTCCTTTCCCTAAATTGTTATTAGGTGAGGACTTTTGGTATATATATAAGTCAAAGAAATGTCTTTCTCGGATTTTTTAGATGCTAGCCAAAAAACTTTGACTAAAAATAAAATAATAAACTCTCTATGCTTTGATTATTCAGGAATATGTACCTCTTCAAGGAAACCAATCAGTTTTGGTACAAACTGCATGGGCAATGATGGGTCTTATCCATGCTGGACAGGTTATTTTTATGGTTTAAAAACTTAGCATTACATATTATATTACCATATTTTCGAGCATAATTCTCATAATAATTTTTACATTATAATAGGCTGAAAGAGACCCAACACCTCTTCACCGCGCAGCCAAGTTGATAATCAATTCTCAAATGGAAGATGGCGATTTTCCTCAACAGGTATCACACTTCAACATAGCTTCAAACAATACTAATAAAATAGACAAGAATTTGACATGAACATTGAGTTCAATCTTGCATTATACAACATCATTTTTCACTTGTCTGGAAAACTTTATAGCAGCTTACATAGAGACACACAACTAATTGAAACATGGATTTGTATTTCGGATGGATAAGAGAGAAAGGCAAAGTAATGTAACATTACATAAAGTATATAATAAATTATTCTTGAATATTACTTCCAATGCTTTCTAACTATCTATCACATTGTTATGGCAGGATACCACAGGAGTCTTCATGAGGAACTGCACGTTACACTATGCAGCGTACAGAAATATATTCCCCTTGTGGGCTCTTGCAGAATATCGCAAATGTGTCCCATTACCATCCAGAAGCCTTTAAATAAAGTAATGAGATATGTGGCAATAGCGATGTTAAAGCAAGTTTTAAATTCACTTATTGTTCACCTCTCTCTTTTGTATCCAACAATACTCCTCTTTCATGTACCAAAGTTTATGACATATTGTATCACTAAATTATTATTAAGGAATCCTACTTTGGGATTGGTGTTTGGTTATAGGTGTAATGCCTGCACCACTTAGCCTTGATTTTAATGGTTGCTAGAGTTTAAATTGTGAAATATTTGATTGTTGTTAAGATTACATTGTTTTATTATATTGGGCACTACAAAAAGAAAAGAAAAGAAAAGAAAAATAAACCAACAAGAGAATCATTTGGAATTTAAATTTTTATTATGAAAATAATGATCAAGAAGATGTCACCTAGAATTTAGTTAAATAAAATGCTTAAAGGGCCTTATGTGCCACTTAAGGGCCTAAGGAAATAAGACTATAATGGGCTACAAATGTCTTATAAAAGCATGAGTCTAGAAGGAGTTAGAATTTCTCTAAGTTTAAATAAAAAAGAGAGGGAGCTAGGGTTTTCTCTAAGGAGGCAAGGAGAGACACACGCTTGGGGCTGAAGAGAGGCACGCTTTGTAGGTTGTTTTAGGATTTTTCTCCAAGCTTCAAGCAATAGAAAGGTAAGCTCTTTCTCATTCTCCCCATCCTATCTATACCCTAAAAAGAGCGAGTGATTTTGTTTTGCAGTTTTTATTTCCTTTTCCGCTCTAAATTTTTTATTTTTATTTTTTTTGTGTGGACTGTGGATGTCTTTAAATGCATGCACATAGGGCTATTTGCTTTCATTGTGGGCCATTGATTCAATTAAAAGTAAATTGAAAGGCCATGATCAAATGAGTAGCTGCTGGCAGAACAAAGCATGTTTTCTTTTGCCCACATCTGCCTTTCGTATGTGGATACGTAATTTACATTTTTATCCTTAAAAAGTTATATGGGACTAAAAACGCAGGAGTTATCTTTCTTTCTTCTTCTGAAATGTTATGATTTAAGTTTAGTTTGATGTGATTTTATTCATTTGAAAAGACATAATCTTCTTCAACTTTTGGTTTTGCATGAACATTTGTTGGGCTTCATACTTATTTTACTTGGACTTTTCTCCGGTATTTTACCTCTACTTAATTATTTTATTTTGTTTCTGTGTGCAATTCCTACAAAGAGCAAATGAAAACCAATTTGGTTTTCTGAACAATCCCTCATCATTTTTTTTTTTTGCTCAGTAATCCCTCATCATTTGATTCAATAGAAGAATGACCAAATTCTTCTCCTTCTTTTATTTTTATTAATTTTTTCGTTTTTGGGTTTCTGAAGAAAACCCAAGTGGGTGTCTCCAAAATTATTCTTCTCCTATATTTCTTTGTTTTTGCTTTTGGGATTTCTAAATTGATAAGGAAAAACAAAAAACAAAAAACTCAATCGGGTTTGTCAAAATTCATGTTGTCTAATGGTATTTTCATGGCAGATATGGAGATAGAGGAAAAGAATCAGCGAGCGTGGAAACCCTCAGAGCCTAAACTTTTTCCTACAGTGAGGAAATAGAAAGGAAGTCAGATGTGTGAGAGTCAAAGACCTTGAAATCTGCACCTCTTTATGTATGTGTATATGCATGTGTATTTCTTGAATTGCTTGTTGATCCTTGTGTGTTTATGCGTGTGGTAGAATTTTGATTCTTTGAGAATTTGTGATTTTATATGGTTTGAGATTTTTTTGTTTCTTAAGAATTTCTTCTTCGTAATTTATTTGATGATAAAATGCATCGTTTGATATAATTTTCTTTTTGAGTTAAATTAAAGTTTGTTTGGTTGCTGAGAAAAGGTAGGGAAAGAAAAGAAATTAAGCTTCCCATTTTAGATTTAGATTTGTTATCTAAAAAAGGAATAGTTTTGAACCTTCAATTAAAATCTTGTTGTTTTGGCTTTAGGTGCTTGTTGTCAACAAAAAATGGTTTGGCTGAGATTATTTTTATTTTTTGTATGTTCTATTGGATAAAATAAAAAAAAATGGGATAAAAAACAACTGAAGGAAAATCTGTAATTTAAGTGATCAGAAATTATGAGGGAAAGATTGTTAGAGTCTGGGCCATGAAAATAACAATATTGGGATTGTGACTGGGAATTGGGGTTGTGGTGCTTTTGGAGGAGATCCAGAGCTTAAGACCACTGCTGCTTCTTAGGTAATTTTGTAACTTGAGCTATAAAAAATGGACAAATAGTTGATTTTTTTTTTTTTTCAAAGATGGTTATATATGGTATCTAATGGAATAGAAATATACCTATGTGACATTCTTTGGACAATGAAAATATTGATACCTTTTTAATTCCCCATCTGTACAGGTTGTGGCCATAATAGTTTTTTTTTTTTTTTTTTTTCTTGCAATTTGTTGCATATTCTGCCATTTTTGCCCCATTTCTTGGAAAGGAGATCTATTAATACGTGTTAATTTTGTCTTGGTAAGCATACTCCTTTTCATTTGTTCTTCATAATTCGATGTTGGGTATTGATCCTGCTGATCTTGGAATTCTACCTGAAGCTCACAAATCATCTGCCTATAATTACTCAATGACACAAATCTATTAGGTGGTGTTTGGATCTCAACTCAAAATAGTTATTTTGGATTTTTATGTATAAAATGCATTCTAAAAAAAGTTGAGATATTTCGTTGGGATTTTGTCAAATGCTTAAAATGCATTTTACAAATTCTCATTTCTAGACCCACTATCAGGAGCATTAATTGCTCAAACAACCATTATTTTCGCACCCTTTCCCGTTGTTCTCTTTTTTTTTTCCTAGATCTTTGTGTTCCACCATTCTTTCTAGAAAAAAAAAAAAAATTACAACCAAAAAAATTCTTAATAAAATCAAAAATCTTCCTGGTAACATACAACATAGAAAATCACAGATAAAAAATCTGTGAAAAATGGCGTGCTTTTGTAATTTGTTTGGAGAGAATACATTCAATAAAGAGCCGGTGTATTACCCCAATTTTACACTCACCAATAAAAGTATGACACCTCACCTTTTTGCACTTTATTTCACACTCCAAAATAAGCTCACCCACACACAATAATTGCACCTAAAACTAGAAAAAATGACCTGATAGAACAAACCAGATTTGGTCAGAGAGATCCACCATTACCAAATCACCCCCACCCAAATCCAAACTTTCACCTCCATGCTGCTCAGCAACGAAGGTACCGGAGACACCGTCGACCCAAGAATCTGGTGACGACTTTGCCGGATTTTGAAAAAGATGTCGGAGCCATTATGAGCGTGGTAGTCTAAAGAACTTTGGTGAACTCAAAAAAAAAAAAATGGATGCTTTAGATTTGCAAAGACAGTATCAAATTTTTATCAATGGTAAAACGGTGTTGTACAGATTATTTATGGAAAAAATATTTCTCTAGTGTAGTTTCATTTTTCATGTGAAGGGTTTCTAAAGCAAAGCATGAAACAAGGCATAGATCTATCAATATTCTTACCGGTGAGCAAAGTTTTTTTTTTTAAAAAAAGAGGAGTGAATAGAAATTAAAATTGATTTGTGACCTGATGTTGTTGGAGGGAGAGATTAAGCCAGGTGAAAATTGTTAGAGAAGAAATTGCTGGTTATCAATGTTTATTATAAAAAGGGGAGGGTTGAAATCGGCTATGGAGGAGCACATGGAACAAATGGCCGATCTTGTTCTTTTCCAGAATCTGGTGGGTTCTTTGCTCGGCGGCGTAGAGGTGAAAAGGGTGGATTTGGGTGGGGTGCTTTTTACGTATTAGCTACTTATGTTCCTATTGGTGTTGATACTAGGTATGGATCAACTGCAGGGTATTGATCTAACACTGGATTTGTTGCTAGGTCTACTGCTTGCTTTGCTTATGGCGTATATGGATCACGAAGGTCTGGGTCACGCTCACGAACGTCAGAATCAGGCTCTCGATCACTACTCTCAGAATCTGGATCTCAACCGAAGCAACCAGTTCCAGCAGCAGTGGTGATGGTTTGGTTGTTGCGAGAAAGTATCTCCTATTTCCGAAATACCAGCTCATCACCATGATT
>BKZX01030045.1:0-10088 GCA_014362285.1 Fagus crenata | reverse complement strand
AAAAGTACATAATTGAAACTAAACAAAACTTTAGGAGTTCTTTCCCCCTACTATTTATGGCCCTTTTTTTGGCGGTGGTGGTAGTGGTGCGTGAACAGATTCTTGACTGCCAAGTATGTGGAATGCCTCTCTGTATCTTGCAGACTGACTCGTGCCCATTAGTGTTTCTCTAGATATAGAAGCTTGTGGTCTCCATGAAGGTGGCGGTCCATATATCTCAGGAAGGGGTAGGTTGCTGACTCTAGGCTTAATTCTACCTCGTGATGTTACAATTGATTTGCCTTTATTTTTGGACTTTTTGACTTCTGGTGGTACAGATGGACTCATTTCTACATTGGCTCTTGCTATGGAACTTGCTGAAGTTATCCCTGTTGTTGCGGTTGCAGAAGCTGTTGAGTGGCCATGAACACTGGCTATTGACTGAGCGTGTGCATTGGATCCTAAGTGTGCACTAGATGTTGCCTGGGCTGTTGATCCTGGTTGTTTAGATGCTGCTGCACTTGCACCTGCACTTGCGCTATCCCTATCCCTTCTATTGCTTTGACCCTATTAAGACATAAATAAACCAAATTAGTATGCAATCATGTTACAAAAAATGCAATTAACTAGTTGATGTAAACTTGAAATTTATACCGTTGATGAGTTAAGCTCATTTTCAGCATTTCTTGTTGTAGCCTGTTTACCTCCCCTTTTTCGTTTTTGGCCAGTCATCCTTGATGAACCTTCATTGCCCTGTTGATTGTTCTGTTGCCCTTGATTGCCACCAACTTTACCTTTACATGTCCTCTTGTTATGACCATTTTCCCCACATTTTTTACACTTCATAACTAAATGTCTTTTACTCAATTTTGCAGATTGTGGTCTTGGCTCATCAGGCTCTCTCCTTCTAAGCTTTTTTGGCCTTCCTGGAGGCCTTCTAATACGTGGAGGCTCTACAGGTGCTAACCCTGTTTCTTCCCACATGTCTGGCCCATTTATAGGCATTACAATTGGATCGTAGCATGCCACATATGTTGATATCTTATAGCATTGATCAACATAGTCCTCTGCTGCCTCACGTTGGTAAAAAATACAACTTATAGCATGACAACAAGGCACTCCACTCAAGTCCCACCTCTTACAAGTACAATTTTTTTCCTTCAAGTTAACAGTATATTGAACCGCACTAGAACATACCTCAAAATTTCCATTACCTGCCCGTTTTGATTCCCAATTACCACTATTCAACTTCTCCCTAGATAACTTCTTTCTAATATTTGGGCATAAGTCGCCTTCAACTTTCTTGATACCTTCCCTGCAAGCTTCAAACCTTCTCATTAGATACAACCTTATATCTTCCACCAAACCAATGATTGGCTTTTGTCTAGCTTTCAAAATAACCCCATTGAATGATTCGCACATGTTATTAACTAGTGTATCACACTTGGAGTGCACTTTAAATTTATGCTTGCACCATTTTTCCTTTGGTTTAGATTCAACCCACTCAAATGCTTGCCTGTCAACCTCCTTCAACTCTTTCATTGCCCTTTCCCATTGTTTTTCATATGTTGCAGAAGCTATCCTCCAAAACAAGTCCTTCAAGTGTATACCAGGAAATTTCTTCTTAAAGTTATTATACATATGCCTGACACATAGCCTGTGCTCCATCCCACTGAATACCTCTTCAAAAGTGGGAACTAAACCCTATAAAACCAAAAGCAATATACTTATTAACATAAGAACAACAAATAAATACTTGCCTTCAATAAGTAGATATAATCTAAAAGCGGGTTAACTATTGCTTATACCTTTTGCTCATCAGATATGAATGTCAATGTACGCTTTGAACTTGCATTAACATCCTCTATCAACTGCAATAGAAACCAAGTCCACGAGTCCTTCGTCTCAGCTTCTACAACAGCAAATGCTAATGGAAAAAATTGCTCATTTGGGTCTCTAGCAATAGCCGCTATGAGTTGACCACCATAAGGTCCTTTCAAATGGCATGCATCCACACCAATGAAAGGCCTACAATGAACAAACCCCTTCTTGCATGCATCTAAACAAACATACAACCTCTCAAACACTGGATTTAATGACCTCCCAGGCCTCTCAATCTCCCTATCAGATAAGTTCTCTATATCTGTTTTTAATAAAACTGAACTACCTCCATTTGTTCTCAACAACTCAGTACAATAGTCTCGAATCCTGCTATATTGCTCCTTATGACTACCCTCAATCTTTTCCAAAGCAATTTTTTTAGCTCTATATGCTTTGGACCTTGAAATATTAACAACAAATTTCTTATGAACCTTTTCTTGAATGGTAGAGCATGGCATATCTGGTTGTTCGCTAATTCTATTAGTCAACTTCTTTCCCAACCATTTAGAGGTCGCCCTTGAATTTAGATAACTCCTACTACATGTATGCTCATTCACAAATGTTCTCAACTGACATGTCATTTCTCCTGCCATTTTTACAGCATATGCCACCCACTTACACCCTTTCTTACAAACTGCCCTCACCCTAACTTTATCATTTTTTTCAAACCGAATACCATGTCCCCCATGAACTGCATAGTCAGTCACTGCATTCTTGAACTCTTGAAGTGAATTAAACTTCATTCCAATTTCAAACTTGATATATTTTGCTTTCTTAGGGGGTTTATACACAGGATATTGAGGTCTAACATCATCATCATCCATACTCAAAAGTTCCTCTGACAAATAGGCTTCATCATTGTCACTAAGACCAGTCTTGATCCTCTCTTGTTCTATGCCTCCCTCTCCAAAGTACAAGGAATCTCTCAAGTCCTCATCACTTTCCATGTCACCATATGTCACTAGCTTTCGTACACATCTTTCATTAGCACCATTACTATGGCCATCATCATCGCTAGACTCTTCAGAATCGCTAAACTCTACAGAACTATCAGGAAGGCGTGTATCAACCACCTCATTACCCTCATTACATTCTTCAAACACATTATCAAACCATACATCCTCATCAACTTCAAAACCTGCAGTAATAGTTCTATGCTCTTCTACTGCATCAGGCACATCCACACAGTGCTCCACAAACAACTCTATCACATTATGCCCCTCAACAGCATCTACCATGGCCATAGCATCCTTATCACTATCAATTGATACTACCCGAAGACCACCATCCTCCATGCTTACAGTAGGCAATCTATACCGCAGTGTACCATAACTCAAATATCCCAACTTCCCAACCATGTCTTTTAATTCTAAGCCGGACCAATAATCACGAATATTATTCTTATATAAGCTTATAGTACCCCCCTCATACCTAAGTGGATCATGAGCAAATGACCCACCATGATGAACTTCCACAGTGAAATCATCCATATCTACAATCACAAGCACAAACAAAAGAAAAATCAATATCATCAGTAGGCAATCTGTACAGAATGTAACAACTACATAAACAATAAAGAAAAAATAATCCCAAAACAACAATCCCAAAATTTGAACATTGAAGTACAATGAAGTGAGCCTGATACAAGTATATGGCTCAATTGAAAATTTTCATTTTAATGTGGAGCACAAGCAGACAATGACCGAAAACAAAGATAAACCAATAGAGAACCGAGATAATCAGAGAGAGAGAGAGAGTGGATGGGCTTACGCAGAAGCGACCAAGGCCGGCGAGTGGCTCGGCAAGGGCGGCGATTGGAATGGTGAAGTGTGGCACGGTGAGCGGCGCGATGGTCCGGGTAAGTGGCGCGAGGGGCGGCGCGGTGAGCGGCGTGATGGTCCGGGTAAGTGGCGCGAGGGGCGGCGCGGTGAGTGGCGCGAGGTTCCCGGTGAGTGGCGCGAGGGGCGGCGGCGGCTATGCGAGAGAGAGGAGGAGGGGATTTTGAAGGACTTTCAGTTTTGAAATTGTTTTTTGAGTTTCGACAGTTCCATAGATGTTACGATGAAGAAAGAAAAAAAAAAAAGAAAAAAAAAAAAAAACTGACGTGATATTCAGATTTTTTTTTTTTTTTGTTTTTAATGTGAGTTGGCATTTTTTTTTTAATTAAAATATGATGTGGCATGCCATGTCAGATATTTTTAAAGTTAAAAATAAGCCGTTAGTCATGTCAGCATTTTCAATCCAATACTTAACGGTAAGGATCATTTTGACACATGATGGAAAGGTTGAGGACCAATTTGACACAGTTGAAAGGTTAGGGACCAATTTGACACAAAGGCCAAAGGTTAAGGACCAAAATGGTATTTAAACCTAAATTTTATTAATTAATTTATTTCTTCCATAATATATACGAATTTATTTTCATTCCTTATTTGATTGAGCCTAAAAATTGAACTCTCACTCATACGTCTCATCTCTATTTGATACGGTCTCTCTCCTCTGGCTCTCTCTCTTCCCCTTCAAAACGTTATCAGCTCAATTAATTTGATACCGTAACTGCTCTGTCTCTCTTTCTTTCCACCATTTCGACTTCTTCCCTCCCATCAAAATCATCTCTTCATCTCCTTTAGTTGCCACATCCCCAGAATTCAAAATATAAAATCACAGAGTCCCCAAAGATCTCTCTTCACACACACACAAAAACTAATTTTTTTTCTTCTTTGTGACATTGTTTCCTGTGGCAGACTTGGAATGAAATCACCCAAACCTCTCTCACTCATTGAATGTTTAGCAGACAGCAACCCAAGGTGACTTCTTCCTCTCTCTAAATGTTTTCTGAATTTGTTTAAATTTATGATGGTTTGTGGTTGATATGTTTTGGGTGGGTGCCTTTTGACTTCTTAAAACAACATATGATGATTTGCTCACTATGTGTTTGATGTTTTGTTTCTAAGAACACTATAGTAAACCAGCCAAATTAGCTCATAGTTTTTGCACCATCTTAGTAGTTTATACTGTTAAACCTTAACTATTTGCTTCTATTCATATTTGAGTTGTTTGGGGGCATGGCAGTGACAAGTGGAAACCAAACAATTGAAGCCCACAATTGATCTTTGTTTTTTGGCTTTGGATGTAGGAAACCTTCCTCGCATAGTTGGAGTAGTTGCCAACAATATACAGTTTTAAATTATTTTACTTTCCTAATATTGATTTTTTATTGAGCTTAGATTTTCTCGGAAAAATTTTGTAAGCAAAACTCTAATGTTTTGTGTCTATTTTAGTATTGTATGACCATGGGGTAAGTTTGTCTAATTCCCATTTTAAGTCCAAAATTATACGAGGCTTTCTGGTTGAATGAGTTTCCAAGTTTTTAATCTTTGTAGGATGGTTATTTGATTTCAATGACCCTAGACATAGCTGATAATGTTTTGTTCCTATTTCAATATTACACAACGTTGGATAAGTTTGTCTAATTCCCATTATAATTCCAAAATCTTATGGAGACTCAGTGGTTTTGAATGAGTTCTCAAAGTCTTGATTTTTTTAGGGTGGTTTTTTTTTTTATTAATTGGAAGTTGTGATCAAACTATAATTGGATTTTATTTCGACTTCAATGTTTTCGTTGCAGAAAAAATTAGCAATGAATTTATGTCCCCATCTATCACAATAGACATATTTCGCAAATCATAAACCTAGGTGAATCCAATTTCATCTTTCCTCGGTGGAAAAATTGATGTATTAGTGACATAATATTTTGGTATATAATATGAACTTCAATTTGATTTATTTATTTTTTTTACATGTGAATTTTGATATAGTGAAAAAAAAGAGATTCTTGGCCAATGCATTCTATTGAAGAAGAATAAAGCAAAGGTGATATAGAAGAGTTGAGGCATTGCAAAATCAGTTTTTTTTTTTTCCCTTTAAAAGTTCCATAATTTTTATGTAACTCAAATTCTCAAGAACAAGAGCCAAACCAAGACTGACATCCTTTAGGTTCTTTTTCCATGCTCATTTGTTTATATGTTGTGTTTTGTGTTAAAGCTGTAGACCTTGAAGAGATCAAACAAGAAGTAGTTCCAAAGCTACTACATTAATCTTCAGAGAACAAGAGTACATAGTAAAGTTGATTTGGAAGAACAATTAGTCTCTTAAATGTCGATGTAACTAACTTAAATCAACAATGTATAAATTTTGCTGCTCATAAGAGTTTTTTCTTTTCTCTTCTTTTGCTTCATAGGAAGATGATAATCTAGCATAATGCATATAAATTTCCTGTGCGAAATCAACTTTACAAGAGTTGTGATTTCTCTATTGCATTTATGAGTATAATATTCCAAGTATATGAATTTCTAGTAGTAAGATGATATTCCAAAGAATAGCTCAGCATAATGAAGTGATTCCATGATACAAAAAAAACGAACTTTGTTGTCAAACCAAATATAGCATATGAGCACATGCATGGTCTAGATATTTCGATAATTTAAATAACTACATACTAAAGTATAAACTATATGTTCAATGATCTAGATATTTAGATAATTTACATAAAATTTACACAGAAAAGTTTATTGTAATTTATTTGTTTTTATCTCTTTTTTTGCTAAACCCAAAAAAAAAAAAAAAAAGTTTAATTTTTTTGCGCATCGCGCGGGCCCGCAACTAGTATAAACTAATAGCTGAAGCATTTGCTTTCTCCCAAGACATGCCACGTCAGACTTGCTACTCACATTATTCAAAGGTCTTTTTTTTTTTTTTTTTCCTCGTTCCCTCTCTCACACGTTTCCTTTATCACACTCTCTATTAAATTCTCTTTCACATGTTTCTGAGACGCCCACCACTTTCTCTGACTCTTTCACTTCCTTCCATTACACCACCGTTTACCATTCTTTTTCTTTTCTTCCTCTAAACTGAAGCCCTCAAATCTCCAGCCAAAGATTCATTTTGAGACTCTTCCTCTCATCTACAGTTACAACTTTTCCTCTTCCAATTTTCATTGCCTTATCTCTCTTTCCCACATTGATTATTTACTAGAGCTTTTAAAGCTACCGCTACAGTATTTTCTTATTTAAGCTTTTCAATGTTATATCTACCAATCAACATGCTAGCTACGGCAAAGCCACCAAAAACCCACAGAGGTTGTTGACGATGAAGCTAGATGGGTAGGTGTTGTTCCCGTGGATGCTGCCCACTTTGGCAGCGGCTAGGATGATGAATCGGGGCCTCTCGAAGCTTGCAGACAGTGGCGGAGCCCATGAGGCGGTGGTGGCCCGCCATGAAAATCTTTGCCGATTTGTCAGAGATGCCTACGAGTTTTAAGGAAATTCCAATGTATGTTTTGTAGATCTGTATTTGAAGAGGTATGGTTTTTAATTTGGAAATCAATATTGGTAGATTTGGGGTTTTTTTAGACGGTTTTCTTCAGAAAAATTTGATATCTTTGATATTTTCTTGAAGTTTTGTTTTGTAACCAAAGAATTAATATCCAACGTAATTTTAATTGAGAGAGCAGAGTATAGAATCTGTTACTTTATTACTTTATTAAAACTCAACATGCCTTTAGATAAAACTAAATAAGAATTAGAATTCACTATTTTTTTTTTTCTGTTTCTTAATGCACCATGTGAGCACCATATAAATGCCAACAGATTTTTGAATTGCACTCACTAGCCATCTAGGGAACTCTGGGATGAACAATAGACCAAAAAGTAGTAATAAACATGAAATAGCTCCTGGGAAAGAAAAAAAAAGATCATAAGGATTATGGAATTTATTGTTGGAATATAATATAACATTGATGATAAAACCAATCAGATATGCAACTGATACGCTAAAAGGTGTCATTGCCTGTAGAATAGACAACAAAGAGGCACATAAGTTAAAGGTACATTTTGAAGCTATCATATTTTAAGGATAATTTTACCATAGTGACAGTCATAAATCCTCCCTAGGATTCTTGAGTGTAATTTCTGATGAGCTAATGACTATGGACTGCAATTTGCATTAGATTTATAAATCAAGAGCTGTCTTGGTTCAATATAGTTACAAAATTTTGAGTGGAAACATGAGTTGGCTTCTACAGTATCTATAGAATGAGCACTTACAACTATCTGCTTGCTGTTGAATCAGCCAAATCCGAGAGTAAGAAAAAAGTCGAAATTTTCATCTTTCCTTAACATAAACTTATAAAATGTTTGATATAGTGCATATGATTAAAATAAGAAATTTTTATATTCTGATTTGTTCTTTCTATGGTAGGCGTGGAATAAGTATATGTGCATGTGCATAGAAGCAAAAAGTTTGCTCAAGCACTTTACCAAAAGATGGGCTTTGAGGTAATGTGGATGCATTTATTTTTATTGTACTGGCTTCAATTTTTGGCTTTTTCTTTTTATAGCTGAAATGATTGAAAGGGCTTTTACATTCTTGATTAGATCGTCGACGTGGCAAGCTCTTAGTTTTTAGAAGACCAAACTTACTTGCTTTGTTTCAAGACATAAAAAAGTTGGAAACTCATTCAACACAAATGAATCTTTTTCTTCTTTTTTTGGTATGATGAAAAAGAGTCAATGTACACACAAATTGTAGAATACTTGATGTTTATAGGCAATCCAGAATTGAGATGATGATTCCTAAGTTCCTGTAAGAATGACTTATTTGCCATTATCGCCTGCAAAATGCATTATTACAAATGTAATGAATATAACTATAAATTTTAGGCTTTTTGCTTTCAAAGGAATGTGTTATGCTTTTTTTTTTTTTTAAATTCTTTTCTATTTTATAGTAAAAGCATACATGAATCTATTTTTCAAAATTAAGGGATGATATTAGCAGCTCTTTTGTGATTAAAAATTTGTGATCCTTTAAACTACTTAAGGCAGGTAATGTGCACAGCCTATCATCAGCAAGGTTTGTGGCTTTAGAAGAATAAACTATAATATAGAACAAAAGGAAAGGTTAAAGGAAAAAAAAAAAAGATTTACAATTCAAGAAAAGTAGAAATGGAAATACAAGGGCGAAATAAGTGGGGGGAGATGTGTAGCCTACATGAACTAAATAAAATAATAATAATAAAAACATATTCTTCTAAAACGACATGCAGTTCTAAACATATAGAATCGTTTCTTTCCAATAGACATGAATTCCATTTTACTAGGACTTTATGATGCGATACAAATCATACTCGCAGCCTAAAGTTAACATAAAGTATATTTGACATTTAGGTATTTTATCTATATGGTATCATATTTAGAAAAAGATATGAAAAAGTTGTATCATTTGTAACAAATATTGATTAAACCATTACAAATCAAATTCATATAATAAAGTAATTACATATTTCGCGCATCGCGCTAGTCTGCGACTAGTTACTTTTAAAGATGGAAGTACATATGAAAGTGCTACATCGTGTTTGTTCCTTTTTTGCTTGCAAATATTCCACTAGGATATATTCCTCTATGGGATGTTTGACTTTTCAACTTTATGTATAACCATTGCTATCTCATATTTCATTCTCTGCAAGTAGAAGTAGAACCCCTAAAAAAAAACTTAAACCAACTTGTTAACTATAGAACAAGCATAAAGGGATTGATGTTGATAATGCAGCTTTAATGCTAAGCTTTATTTTTGAGCTTTTGGTTTAAAAGGTAACGAATGAAATGGAATGAATATAATAAAAAAGAAAAAGAAAAGAGAAAGATCCGAATGGAGGAATGAAAAGTAACCTTGTTTGGAGATGAATGAAGAGGAATGATATTGAATCATTTTATAATAACATTACCATTATGCTATTTACTAAAAACATGAGTGTAGACATTTAAGAAAAAATATAGATATTATGACGATTCTAGTAAATATTCATTAAAAAAATTCAATTCTTTCGAATTCCTCCCAAATCGGTTGAATTAAAAAATGGGCTTCATGCAATAAAACCCATGATAAATTTCTTTTCCTTTTATTAAACTCCCAAACAAAAGAATAAAAACAATATTATTAAAAATTCTTTTCTCTCTATCCCATCCCTTTATTCCTCTTTAGTTAAGAGTGGGCTTTAGAGAAAACACAACTTAGGTCTACAAAACCAGGCCTTTGAACGATGAAGCCCAAGACCCAAATAGACAAAAAAAAAGAAAAAAAAAGAAGCAGTTTTACTCGGTGAAAGATGACGAATCCCATCCCAAATTCCTTAGCTAAAGATATCCCCTTGGTAGAATCTCCAATAAGAGCTA
>BKZX01030030.1:0-21107 GCA_014362285.1 Fagus crenata | reverse complement strand
TAAACCCCCGTGTAAGCCCGAAAAGGCATTGAAACCCATTTTCAAAACGATTTTTCCCATATAAGTCCTATTCGGCTTCGCGGGTTTAGGTAAATCTTTCAAATAGTACTAAACCCCCGTGTAAGCCCGAGAGGTATTGAAAACCCATTTTCAAAACGATTTTTCTCATTTAGGTCCTATTCGGCTTCGCGGGTTTAGGTAAATCTTTCAAATAGTACTAAACCCCCGTGTAAGCCCAAGAGGCATTGAATTCTTCTTGGATTGCATTATTTTATTCATGTAAACCCTAAGGTGGTGTCGGGGTTCGAATAAGCCTTTCAAATAGCATCGAATCCCAACCCCACGAGGTCTTGACCCTTTCCCTAAAAAAAAAAATTGTACTTTGCCATTTCAATTAAGTGTTGTATTCGTGTCATTTCATATTCGTGATTAATGCGCATGCAAATACACCATGACCATCCCATTTTTTGTCATACTTGTGATTTATGCGCTGCGAACATGCCATGATTACTCGTTTGAACATTTTACTTGTTTTCATACTCTTTCTTGTAATTTATGTGCTGTGAATATGCCTTGATTACTTCCTTGATTGTTTATCGCTTTGATATAAAAATGTGATTAAAATACACTTAGCCATGAAACGGTAATGTGGGCGTTAGAAACGAAATTGGTACAATCCAAAGGCTACGGCTCGCCCTGGCTCTTGGACACCATAGTATGAGTCCTTTACACGGGGGCGTGGCTGGTACGTGCTTTCGTGTAAGGGATTCTACACGTTCTAACTCCCATAGGATCATGGTCTAAACTTCCCCAAAGTGTGAATTAATCATCCAAAACCCCGCCATTTGACGGACCACTTTACTCTTGGAAATCAAGGGTAAAGAGATCCCGAATATGGCACCAAAAACATTAATTGTTTGTCCCGGCATTAGGTGTTAGGGTTTCAAGTATATCCTACCACCGAAATGCCCGGAAATTTAAAAGATTCAAAGATAAGGGATGGTGAAATAAAGAGTCTAATCAAAATCAAATGAGGTTAAACTGCATTTGCCATTCTTGGTATATTGCTCGACCAAATTTGGGACATTTGTCCATAATAAAAACCAACAAACCTAGGCTTAGCAAATAAAAGGAAACACTAGAAGGGAGGTAACCGTTTCTTAACGGATATCGTGGGGTGCCTAACACCTTCTCCACGCATAAGCAAACCCCTGAACCTATCTCTAGTTCAAGACCATTTAGTTTTAGATGTCTAAATAAGATAAAATCTATTAGACATAGGTGCCCAATCACACCTTAAATTTCCCATGGTTGGTGGCGACTCCAAATTTGTGCTCACACGCGCACACGTACACAGGTTCCCACACACACACAACTCATATCTCGAAACGGAAAAGAGATAGAGATCACACACAACACTCGCCAAATGGGGGTCAGTATCAAGGAAAAATAAAATAAATAAAAAAAAAAGATAGAATTTTTCCGCTGGTGTCGACAGCTTGGCGACTCCACTGGGGACTTAGAGGGTTTAAGCCTATAGTCTTTCGGTGTTTTCTTTGCTATGTGTGTATATATTTGTTGGTATTCGTTGTTTGATTTATCCTCTTTATTTCATCTTGTATATTGTTTTGATTTTAGCATGTCTATATTCTTGTACATATATACTGCGAACATAAGATAGAGATTTATTTTATGCAACACATATTATATATATTTTGCTTTGTACAAAAAAGTCTTTTCCCTTTTTGTTTTCAAAATCATGACATTTACCCTCATTGGACTTTTGGGTCGAACCCGGACTCAGGTGGGGCCGGGCTGGTACAGGCTCCACCACGAACCCTTTTATATCTAGGACATGGAACACGAGAATCCACCCTTCTCCCTCCACACCCGTGGAGATCGAGGGGGGCGTGCAAGTGCTTCCCCGGTGATCCAATACCCTTTTGACTTCCTTCGGGAGGACGAAATGGGCATGATCATCGGCCCCTTTAGGAAACAGAATTCCAAACCGTGTCATACCATGTTGCATATAGTAAGCTATAGAGTAGAAAACCTACCTGTGAGGGCTCTGGTAAAAGCCAACCAAGTGAACATCCAACCTAAGATAGGGTACCCAAAAATAGGAGGTGTCTTTTCAAAATGAGTCAAGGGAAAAGCGTTGTGCTATTTTCCAGGTGGTGATAAAATAATTGGAGCCGAGCCAGGTTCTATCTATCTAAACCTTTGTTTGCATGTCAAATGTTTGATAAAGGGATAGGATAACCACGTTGTCCATACCTGTTGCAAACCGCTCAAACCCTAAGAGTTCCAAACTCTACATGGGATGTATAGAGTCGTGTCGTCCTCAACCAAAAGTACGACCCTCACATTAACCGACATCGGTTCCCAAAAATCTTTCAAAAAACGGAATTGAACGCCGAAAGGCTTGTCAAATTTTCAGTAATGTGAGAGTCTATCTTTTCGTTGATACGCATGTACATAGTCTTGTCGTCCTCAACCAAAAGTACGACCCTCACATTAACCGACATCGGTCCCCAAAAATCTTTCAAAATGGAACCGAACGCCGAAAGGCTCGTCGAATTTCAGTAATGTGAGAGTCTATCTTTTCATTGATACACGTGTAACCATTGTATACATAGTCTTGTCATACCCAATCAAAAGTACGACCCTCACATTAACCGAAATTAGTTCCCTCCAAAAATCTTTCAAAAATGGAACCGAACGCCGAAAGGCTTGTCAAATTTTCAATAATGTGAGAGTCTAGCTTTTCGTTAGTACATTCGTACCCGTCGTGTACATAGTCTTATCACACCCAACCAAAGGCACGACCCTCACATTAACCGACATCGGTTCCCAAAAATCTTTCAAAATGGAACCGAACGCCGAAAGGCTCGTCGAATTTTAGTAATGTGAGAGTCTACCTTTTCGTTGATACGCTTGTAACCATTGTGTGTAGAGTCTTGTCATGTCCAACCAAGAATATGAAATTCACACTAACCGACGTCGGTTCCCAAAAATCCTTCAAAATGGAACCGAACGCCGAAAGGCTCGTCAAATTTTGATGGTGTGAAAGTCTACCTCTTTGTTGATAAGTCCGTATATGTACGAACCTTAGGAGTTCTAAACTCTATATAGGAATGTAAATGTTCACCCATTGAGTTCAACCAAGAATACGACTTTCATACCACCTGACACCGGTTCCCCAAAAATCTTTCAAAAATGGAACCGAGCGCCGAAAGGCCCATCAAATTTATGGTAGTGTGAAAGCCTATTTCTTTGTTGACAAAAACCACCCCATACATATTCGAGTTTCTAACTCTCTTTACCTGTGTTGGTCACCCAAAATGACAAAATAAAACCATGAGCCGAAAGGCTCGCCAATTTTGGCAACCCAATGGGAAATCCAGCCATTTGTCAATGCATATTGCATTCATGCATACTATACATACGCATGCATACTTAGCCATGGTTTACCCGCAAAGCAAGCCAAGGTCATGCACTCAACTGTGAATTCAAAGTCTAACTTGACGTTGTTTGCCTCTCTAGGTTGTATCTACATTCGCGATCAAATGGCTAGAGAGACAAGTGGACCCGGACCTAGCAAGCAAGAGATCCGGATGGTCGCTCTTGAACGAAAGTTCGATGAACTCCTCAGCTTCATACAACTAATAGCAAAGAGAAATACGGATGATGAGAACCAAAGGAAGGAAGATGACAAGGATACCAGTGAAGGAGAGCCAGAAGGACATTCTAACACCAACGCCACTCCACCACCGCCGACACCACCGAAGCCAAAGGGGAAAGACTCCCAGTTGGACAACAAGATTGATAGTCTGGAGGAGAAGATTAGGCTCATGCAGGGTTTGAACTCTTTCGGGAACACAGACTTCTTAAGCATGTCTTGCTTCCCCAACATGACGATGCCACCCAAGTTCAAAGCTCCGGAATTTGAAAAGTACAATGGGAGAGAGGACCCCATGATCCACCTGCAAATGTACAGCCGGAAGATGGCACCATACGTCGACAATGAGCCATTGCTGATTCAGACATTCCAAGACACCCTGACAGGGCATGCAGCCGAATGGTACTCACAGTTGAAGAAGATATCTCACTGGAAGGAGCTGGCAGATACCTTCCTAGCTTAATATGGGTTCAACTCCCAGATAGCTCCGGATCGGTTCGATCTTCAGAGGATGGAGAAGAAGAGCAACGAAACCTTCAAGGAATATGCCCAAAGGTGGAGAGAGAAGGCGGCCCGAGCGCGCCTGCCACTAGACGAAAGAGAGATGATCAAGATCTTCGTTGATACGCTGAAGAACCCTTACTTTAACCGGATGATAGGCTTACAAATGCAGTTCTTTGTTGACCTAATACCAGTGGGTGAGAGGATTGAAGATGCCTTGAAGACGAAGAAAATAGTGGACATGACAGCTCTGATGGCACTAGCCGAACAAGCCGCCAAGAAGGCCCCGACGAAGAAAAAGGAAGGGGATGTGCAAATGATAGGGAGAAGCAATGGAAGACCGAGGCAAGTCCTCCCAACCTTCACCATGCAACCGATACAACCTAGGCCTACTCCGACCCCGGCTCCGACTCAGGTTCCAGCCCCGGCCCCAGCACTCTAAATACCGGCAAGGCCGGTAGGAAACCAATTCAATGACAACAGGTTGCCTAGAAAAGAGCCAAGGCAATTCACACCATTACCCATGCCTCTGACAGAGTTGTACCCCATAATGATAGAGAAGAATCTAATCTCACCCACTATCCCAAGGCCTTACAACGGCCCACAGAGAAGGGACTTCAACCAGAACTTAACCTGCGACTTCCACTTTGGAGAAGTAGGACATGCGATAGAGAATTGCAACCATCTGAGACATCGGATTCAAGACCTAATCGACCATGGAATCTTGAAGTTCGAAGGCCTACCCAACATTACTACCAACCCCTTGCCCAACCATTCAGAAGGAGGTGTAAACATGGTTGAGAAAGAGGAAGGGGGTGAGGAGCGTATCTTGTGGAGGCGTCTCTTTTATACCTTGGAGAAGCAAAGACACATCACCCCGTTAGAAGCACCACCGGGGCCATCAACAGGGGATGCATGCGAATACCACTCGGGAGCAAGAGGGCACAGCCTAGAATGTTGCGAGGAATTCAAGAAAGTGGTCGCCAAATGGGGTTTCTCCGGTGGGAGTTCTTGCTGTTGTCCTGTATGCCCACAGGATATTTGGGAGCTCTTCAGGCCATAATCCCTTTGCCCCCTCAAGTCGAGTCTTGATCATCTTGAGCAGGGATCGATTTGTGACTTCTACCTATCCGTTAGCTTGAGGGTGACCTGGGGATGAGTAGTGGTTGCGTATGCCTAGTTCTTCATAGAATTCTCTGAAAGGCGAGTTGTCGAACTGTCGTCCATTGTCAGATATAAAAGCCCTTGGGATTCCAAACCTACATATGATTGCCTTCCATACGAATCCCTTTACGTTCTTTTCTGTGATTGTCGCAAGTGGTTCGGCTTCCACCCACTTGGTGAAGTAATCAATTCCAACAACTAGGAATTTTAGTTTTCTTCGTTCGATGGGGAAAGGTCTCATGATGTCCAGACCCCATTAGGCGAACGGCCAGGGCGCCGTCATTGGCGTTAGTGTCTCTGGTGGTGAATGGATGAGATTTCCGAATCTTTGGCACTTATCGCAAGCGCGTGTGTAGGAGATCGCATCTTTCTGCATCGTCGGCCAGTAATATCCCGCTCGGACGAGTTTATGTACTAAGGAGCGTGCCCCTGAGTGATTGCCGCAGATCCCCTCGTGGACCTCCCTCATCACGTATTCAACTTCTAGTTTGTCGAGGTAGCGTAGGTATGGGAGTGAAAAGCCCCTTTTGTATATTAGGCGACGAAAATTAAGTTTCGTCGCCGAATTGTAATTAGAAATAACATATGGCGACGAAACTTGATTTTCGTCGCCTAAATCTTAAAAAAAGGCATACATTAGGCGACGAAAATCAAATTTCGTCGCCAAAAGTGTAAATTCAAGTGATATTAGGTGACGAAAATTAAGTTTCGTCACCGAATTGTAATTAGAAATAACATATGGCGATGAAACTTGATTTTCGTCGCCTAAATCTTAAAAAAAGGCATACATTGGGCGACAAAAATCAAATTTCGTCGCCAAAAGTGTAAATTCAAGTGATATTAGGCGACGAAAATTGAGTTTCGTCGCCGAATTGTAATTACAAATAACATATGGCGACGAAACTTGATTTTCGTCGCCTAAATCTTAAAAAAGGCATACCTTAGGCGACAAAAGTTATTTTCGTCTCCCAATGTAATCTATGTTTTGGAATATAGCGATGAAATATAAATTTCGTCGCCTAAGATTTATATTTGGCGACAAATAAAATATTTTGTCGCCTGAGATAGATATTGGGCGACAAAAAAAAAATTTGGTCGCTAGATTTCGTCACCAAATAATCATTTTGTTGTAGTGATAGTATCCCTTGTATTAGGATGAATCTTGCAGACCGGACTTTAAGCCTTTTGGCTTCGGTGAGGTTTGTGGGTAAGTTTCCCTCCTCCAAATATTTGATGATTGGCATCATCCATGAATCATTGACGTTGATGGGGTTCAATTCTTCTTCTGTGTGGCTTAGCGAGTATTGTACCTCAATCTGTTGGTTGATTGCTTCATCAGAGGAGGCTAATTTTGCTAAAGTATCAACTTCTATATTTTGCTCACGGGGTACTTGGACAAGGGTGACTTCATCGAACCAACCGATGGTATCTTTGATGAGCTTGAGGTACTTGGCCATTCTGTCTTCCTTTGCTTCATATTCACCGTTGACCTATCCCACTATCAGTTGTGAGTCACTTTGAATTCTGAGCGTGGTTGCCCCCAATTCTCTAGCTATACGTAGGCCTATTAACAGGGCCTCGTATTCCGCTTCGTTGTTGGTGGTAGGATATTGGAGCCGCACGGAGTGCTTCAGTAGATGTCCTTCTGGTGTCTTGAAAACAATTCCAACACCTCCTGCCCCCTTGATGGACGACCTATCAATTTTGACTTCCCACTTTCTTTCTGGTTTTTCTTCTGACGGCTCTTCTTCAACAACTGTGAACTCAGCTATGAAGTCGGCTAGGGCTTGTGCCTTGATAGCCTGTCTTAGGCAATATTCGATATCGAACTCGCTTAACTCTACAGCCCATTGAATCAGTCATCCAGCGGCGTCGGGCGTATTTATTGTCTTACGGAGAGGATGGTTTGTAAGGATGACGATCTTATGTGACTGGAAGTAAGGTCGGAGTTTTCTGGCAGCGATGACGAGAGCCCGTGCCAGTTTTTCCATTGTTGGATATCTTTCTTCTACTCCTTGGAAGGCCTTGCTAGTGTAGTATACCGGCAATTGTGTACCACCTTCCTCCCTAATGAGAGCTGAGCTGATAGCTATTGGGGAGACTGCTAAGTATAAGGAGAGGGTTTCACCATATTGGGAAGGGCTCAACAATGGTGGAGAAGTCAGGTACATCTTGAGTTCTTCGAACGATTTCTGACATTCGTCCGTCCAAGTAAAGGCCTTCCTCAGCGTTTTGAAAAACAGATAACACTTATCTGTTGCTCGTAAGACGAAGCGGTTAAGTGCGGCCACTCTTACAGTAAGGCTTTGAACTTCTTTGACGGTTCTTGGTGGTGTCATTTCCAGCACGGCCTTTATTTTATCTAGGTTGGCTTAGATTCCTCTCTAGGATACCATGAACCCTAAGAATTTTCCCGATGAGACGCCAAAGACGCATTTACTCAGGTTGAGCTTCATGCGGTACTGGCAGAATGTCTCGAAGGTTTCTTCCAAATCTTCCAGGTGATTTGCTTCGTCCTTCATTTTTACTAACATGTCATCAATGTATACTTCTATATTTCGCCCGATCTGATTGTGGAACATCTTGTTCATCAAACGTTGGTAAGTGGCCCCAGCGTTCTTCAATCCGAACGGCATGACTTTATAGCAAAAAAGTCATTTGCTAGTGATGAAGGAAGTCTTATCTTGATCACCTTCGTCCATCATGATTTGGTTGTAGCTAGAGAAGGCGTCCATAAAGGTTAGCCACCTGTGCCTTGCTGTCAAATCTACTAACTAGTCAATCCAAGGCAGGGGGAAGTTATCTTTTGGACAGGCTTTGTTGAGGTCTGTGAAATCCACACACATTCTTCATTTGCCATTGGCTTTCTTCACCATGACTACATTGGCTAGCCAATATGGGTAGTATACTTCTTTGATGAATCCAACCGTCAGAAGTTTCTTTACTTCATCAGAAATGGCTTGATTTCTGTCGGGGGCGAACACCCGTCTCTTCTGTTTTATGGGCCGGATGGACGGGTTTATGTTCAACTTGTGGCAAATAGCCGAAGGGTCAATACCGGGCATGTCGTCGTGCGTCCAAGCGAAGACATCCAAGTTACTTTTTAGGAACTTGATCATGGATTCCCTCAATCTTCCCTCTATTTTTGTTTTGATGCTCATGGTTTTGTGTGGCTTTTCGTCGTCCAACACAACCACTTCCAACTCCTCTATGGGTTCAACGAGTCTCTGGCCCTCGTCAATCTTCATTGTCTGGTGTTTTGTCTCCGGTCTGAGAGAGGCGAAATAGCATTCCCTTGTTGTTGCCTGGTTTCCTTTGAGTTCCCCTATACTGTGTTCCGTGGGGAATCAGACGAGGAGGTGATAGGTTGAAGTCACTGCTTTGAGCTTGTTGAGGGTTGGACGACCGATGATAACGTTGTAAGCCGAAGGGCAGTCGACTACAAGGAACTCGACTAAGGTCCTCACTTGTTTCGGATACGTACCTGCCTCTATTACAAGGGATACTACTCCCGATGGCCTGACTTTGTCTCCCGTGAATCCCACAAGGGGAATGTCAATAGGTCTCAGCCGCTCTTTGTCTATCTTCATCTGCTGATATGCTGGGAGGTAAATAATGTCTGCGGAACTCCCATTATCAATTAATACTCGCCTGGTGATGAATCCTGCAATGGTTCTTGTGACGACTAGGATGTCGTCATGTGGCTGGTGGATACCTCTCGCATCGTCTTCGCTGAATGTAATTACTTGGTTGTCCATCTTCACATTCTTCCGTGGTCTTTATGTGACCAAGATGTTATGAGCCTGTCGAGTATAGGCTTTCCTGGATGACCGTGAAGTACCTCCTGACGCTAAGCCTTCAACGATGGTACGTATCTCGCCTATGATGTCCCGTGGACAGTCTTCCGTGCGGTCCTTATTCTCCCCCTGTCTGGGTGGACGTGTGCTTCTTGGTTGTCTCGACGAATGAACTTTCTCAGCTTTCCTTGCCTTATCAGGGCTTCAATCTGTTCCTTTAAGGCATAACAATCTTCAGTAGTGTGACCATGGTCCAGGTGGAAGCGACAATAGAGGTCTTTAGATCTTTTTGTAGGGTTTATTTAAGTTTCCCAGGCCACTTGATTTCGGGATCGTCTTGTATCTGCAAGAAAACTTGGTCGATGGACATGTTCAGGGGTGTAAAGCCCTTGGATCGCTTCTCTCGTTGGCTGGAAGAGCCTACATTCTTCCTGTCGACCTTTGGGTAGTCTTGCTTGGAAGACCAGTTCTTGGAAGATTCGAACCGTCGGTCTTCTGATTCTTTCCTCTTTTTATTGGGAAATTCATCTCGGGCTTCAAAGGCATCCTCCACGTTTATGAACTTCTGAGCTTCATACATCAATTCTGACATGGATCTTGGGGGGTCCTTACATAGTTGGAAGAGGAAATCTCCTTTGCGGAGGCCAGCGTTGAATGCTATGAGGGCTACGTACTCGTTTGGCTCATCAATTTGAACTGCTTCCTTATTGAAACGTTTCACATAGGATCTTAAGGACTCTCTTTCTCTCTGCCGGATGTTGAGGAGATAGTTTATTGGACGAGCTGATCTCCATCCTCCAATGAAGTTATCAATGAAGACCCGACTCAATTGGGCGAATGTGTCTATGGACCCTGTCTCCAGCTGGTTAAACCATATTCTTGCCGAGCCTCTGAGGTTCGTCGAGAAAGCGCGAGACATTATCTCATCTGACACACCTTGAAGACGGATAACCGTTCTGAAAGAGTCCAGGTAATCAAGTGGGTCTTTAAATCCGTCGAATGTCTCCAGCTGAGGAACCTTGAACTTTGCTGGAAGAGGATATTCATCTACCCTCTTGGTGAATGAAGATTCGGTGCGATGGACGAGCATATCAAGATTTTTAGCAGCCTTTGCCTTAACCTGGCTCTTCATCTCTTTCATTTGCTCCCTCATCTCCTTCAGCTCTTCCTCAAGTTTGGCGGCCCTGGCATCTGCTGCGGATCTGGTGGGGTCTGCCACTTGACTTGGAGGGGGTTCTCGGTTCTGATTGGCGGAGCTCCCTTCGTCATTTTGATCCTGATGCTAGTTTCTACCTTCTTCATTGCGAGGGCCGTCTCCACCATTCCGACCCTGGCTAGGATTGGGAATTTCTCCCCTTGAACGGAGGAGGGATATGAGCCTGGTTTTGCTTAGTCAGCTCATGTATCTCTCTGCGATCAGCGGCACTCTGTCGTGCTAGTTCCTGGACGTTTGCGGTGAGAGCCTGCATTTGCCTCTCTGAGGCACTCAAATGCTGACCATTGGTGTCTCCCGCTTCCATGAGGGAAAGGTTATTCGAATCGATTGTTCTTAGTTTTTTTGGGAGAGAAACGGAATGACTGTAAAGAAATCGTTTCCCACAAACGGCGCCAACTAATGATGTGCAAAAATCAGCACAGTCGTCCGACGAACACTCTCTCTGATGGAAGACCTGAAAGAAGGAAAAGTAATGAAACAACAGGGGAACACCGGTGGGGTGCCAGCCAAAGTTCCTACGATGCTTTTGTCAGAGATTTGTGGAGAATAATCAACAGGTAAATAGTAGTGTTTAGGCGAATAATTTTTCATACCTATGTCTTTCTGTTCGGAGGTTTATATAGATGCTCCAAAAAGTAGCTGTTGAACTCCCATTTATTTTAGTCTTTATTCGACTTGAATGGGGGTTTTTATGGATGCAGTTACAATATCTTCAGGATATTGCCTTTGATGGATCGTAACGTTTCTATTCATTTAATTGCGTTTATAAAGATATTCATTAATGGGCCGTTTAAGGAGAATACGCGTCTGTAGCAAGGACGATATTTAGAGTCGTCCTTGTATATGGTCATCATGATGGACGGCTAAACAGAGGTCGTCCGTCCTTTGGGTGGTAGACCTATCAAAAATAATAACTTTAATGTCTCCCTCCTCAAGTTTCACTATTTTTTTTTTTTTTGGAAACTCAATTAAGTCAACACAAATCCTTAAAACACTTTGATGAATTTCAGTTGCAATTAGATCGTCATCCTTGCATGCTATACTATAACAACTATAATAATTTTTATTTATTTATTTTTTTAAAAGTAACATCATCCTTCGTTATTAATGAAATATATGTTGTAAATGAAATAAAATAATAGTTCATTTTTTAAAAACTCATTTAAATCATAATAATTCCTTGAACACAATTAAATCCCAATTCATTGATGCTAAATGTTTTTTTTGATAAGTGAGTTTTAGCCCCAACGGAATGAAGATGAGAATGACCTCCACTTTATGAGATGTGGTCCTATTGATTGTGATACCGCTTGATATTATTTATAACAAGAATTAGAAAGAAATATCAACATCACATTTCAATATATTTAAAAAATAAATTATGAATAAAATAAAATAATAGTATCTGGAGTTCTTCCTTGAGTCCACCATTTATTTTTTCCTTTTTGATTTAAAAATACAATTGGTCTCTAAATCAGCAATATTTATCCTTAAAGTTTAAAATGATCACTTTAGTCGGGTGAAATACTTAAATACTTAAATACACTGTTGGTCTCTAACATTTAAAATGAGCAAAAATGGTCCCTAACGTTTTAAAATTGTACATCATTGGTTCTTCCGTTAGTCTCCGTTAACTTTGTGTATACATGGCTAACGGATTGATGATGTGGCCACTTTTTAATTGAGGTGACATTTTTTTTTTTTCATTTACAATTAGGATATGACATGGCATACAAATTAAAAATCAACCCAATCCGAATTGAAATAAACTTGATTTTGATTAAACCCAAATTGAAATCAACACTAAAATTAAACCCAATCTCTCTTCTCCCTCTTCATCGCTCTTGCCTCTCTCCCTCTCTATGTATCTTGGCTGCTTTCACTTTATATCATGAAAATACAAGTAATGAAAAAATGGATGCATTTAACAATCAAGAGAAGCTGCCCCCTTGTTTTATTCTTAAATTTCAAATACCATCTGTTATGTGTAATCCTAAAAGTCAATGGTTTGAGCTTTAGAATTGTTTGTCTTTCATATAATCTTTTTTTTTTATATATGAAACGATAGCAATTTTATTAAGAACAATCTGACTGTACAAGTAAAGAGATGCAATTCGGATGGTCATCCAACCAAACCCGCAAAACAGATGAGGACAAAGCCTCTGCAGCCAAGACTTGAGCAGTCTTGTTACAAGATTTTTTAATAAAAGAAAAACTAAGATCCTGAAAGACAGGAGTCCATCCACATAAATCATCAATAATGACCCCAATATGAGCCAAGCACGGAGACCCCTGTTGAATAAGCTTTAACAGTTCAGCACATCCCAATTCCACCTCCAGCTGCCTAAGCCCAATATCAAATGCAAATTTGACAGCAAGGAGAGCAACTTCAGCATGTGTTTGTAACATGTCCCCACAAGACAAAATAGTAGTCTCCATAGTAGCTGCCACATGCCCCATAGAATCCCGAATTAAAATGCCAACACCCATCCGTGAGGAGTTTGAGATACATTTACAAGCAACATTAAGTTTGTAATGACCCTGCTGTGGGGGACGCCATCTGAAATCACCTGCAGCCACGGAAACCATGCCGCTCTCGCCTTTCAACCCACTCTCCAGAAAATCTAGAGCCAAAACCGCAGCTCTAGAGCAGATATCATCAACATTAGGGACTTTGGAATCCCAATAAGTCTCATTCCTGGCATTCCATAACGCCCAAGCAGTAGTAAAAGAAATTTCCAATGCAGGAGATTGAAGACCAGAGAGGCATGCCTCCACAACCTCCCTAAAGTTCATCCTAACATCAACCCGAGTTGATATTGGAACTGAGGAACGTTTCCAAACATTCTGAGCAAACTCACATCCCCACAAGATATGAGAGCACGTTTCAGGCTCCTCCAAACACCAATGGCATGAAAAGGAACTCAAGAGACCTTTATCAAAAAGCTTGGTCTGTGTTGGGACAATATTCTTGCACGCCTTCCAAATAAATAACTTGACTTTGGGTGGCACCTGAACTGACCAAAGGGAAGACCAGAATTGTGACTCCAGTGATCTAGAAGACGACACAGATGGGTCATCCCTGTTTGCAGCAGACAAGAGCATATGGTAAGCACTACGAACCGAGAAGACCCCATTCTTCGATGCAGTCCAAATAAGAGTATCATCTGGACACCTGGAACTTAATGGAATTTTCTGGATAATCTCAGCATCCCTGGGGCAGAAAATTCTGTGCAACATGTCAATCTTCCAGCGCATGGTTCCTCTCTCAATAAGTTGGTCCACGGTGGCCCCATCAGAGAGCTCACCAGGAGGACTAATCACCTTAAAAGTTGATGGGGTTGGAAGCCATTTATCGTGCCAAACCTTAATCTTCCTGCCATTCCCCACCCTCCATCTCAACCCCATAGATAACACATCTCTGGAACCACATAGGCTTCGCCAAAGGAAGGAGGCATTACCATGGACAGTCGCCTCTAGAAAAGAGGAATTCGGAAAGTACTTTGCTTTGAGGAACCTGTAAACCAGAGATTGAGGATGTTGGAGCAATCTCCACCCCTGCCGAGCCAAAAGTGCCTTGTTAAATAGCTGTAAATCACGGAAACCAATACCACCCTCACATTTGGGCTTAATCAATTTAGCTTTGCTTAACCAGTGGATTTTCCTGCCCCCATCTCGTTGTCCCCACCAAAAGGCAGTTGCCATGGAGCTGATTTCAGCACAAAGACCAGCTGGGAACTGAAAACAGCTCATGGCATATGTTGGAACTGCTTGAATTACATCTTTGATGAGAACCTCTTTTCCAGCTTGTGAAAGAAGCTTCTCCTTCCATCCCTGAAGACGTCTCCAAATCCGATCCTTAATCTCATGAAAAGCCTGCTTCTTCTTCCTTCCAAGAATAGGAGGTAGACCCAAATATTGTTCGAACTTAATGTCCATTGAAGAGCCAAAAAGATTTAAGATATCTGCTCTAATATTGGTAGGAGTGTTATGGCTGAAGAAAATTGCAGTCTTATCCCCATTCACCATCTGGCCAGAGGCTTTCTCATAGAGCCAAAGAATATTCTGGATAACCAAGTAGTCCGAAATATTGGCTCGGCAGAAAATAATGCTATCATCTGCAAAGAAAAGATGAGAAATACGTGTCCCAGCTCTGCAAATTGATATGCCTTTGATCAAACTATCCCTCTCAGCTTTCCTCATCAAGGCAGATAAGCCTTCAGCACAAATGAGGAATAAATAAGGAGAAAGTGGGTCTCCTTGTCTAAGCCCTCGGCTAGGCAGCACATAACCCTTAGGTTCACCATTAACCATAACCGAATAAGAGGGTGATGTAACACACTCCATAACTAAATGAACTCATCTGTCTGCAAACCCCAACTTCAGAAGAATAGCTCGAAGATAACTCCATTCCACCCGGTCATAAGCCTTGCTCATATCTAGTTTGGCAGCCATTTGAGCATTTCCTCCAGTACGGTGGTTTTTAAGATAGTGTAACATCTCAAAAGTGACAATAACATTGTCAATAATCATTCGGCCTGGAACAAAAGCACTTTGACTGTCGGAGATAATCTGTGTCAGCATAAATTTCATTCTATTCACCAGGACTTTGGAGACAATTTTATAAACCACATTACACAAACTGATCGGACGAAATTGGGACATACGTTCAGGAGCTTTCACTTTTGGAATCAAGACAATATGAGTAAAATTAATAGCTTTCAACATGCAACCAGAATGAAGAAAATCTAACACAGCATTAGATACATCCAAGCCTACAACATGCCAAAATTTTTGAAAGAAAAGGGCAGTCATACCATCGGGTCTAGGAGCCTTGGAGGGGTGCATTTGAAAAAGGGCATGTTTAATTTCCTCATGAGAGAATGGCCGTAGCAAGTCACTGTTCATGGCTGGAGTGACAACAGAGTCCACATGCTGGACAACTTCCTCCACTGCTGTAGGCATGGAAGATTGGAAAAGAGTATGGAAGTAATCAACAGAGATACGTGCAATATCCGTGGGTTGCTCATGCCAAGCTTCATCCGAATCTCTAAGGCCACTGATCAGATTCGTCTTCCTGCGTTGAGATGCACTTTCATGAAAAAACTTCGTATTACGGTCCCCTTCCCTTAACCAAGACACCCTGGATTTCTGCCTCCAAGTTATTTCCTCTTTCTCCAATAAGCCATTGAGTTCCTTCCTCAAGGTATTAATCCTGCCAACATCATAGGATTCCGTAGGTTGGGCTTCAAGATCCTCCAATTAAGCCTTCTTGTTCGCAATAATTCTAGACGATGTGCGAACGTGAGAGTTGGACCATTTGAGTAATGCCACACGACATCCTTTAATTTTCTCAGAGAGTTGATACAGCGCAGTGCCAGTCTGTGGAGAAGACCATGCCTTACAAATAACATCTTCACACCCGGCCTCCCTAAGCCAAGCATGCTCAAATCTGAACAGCTTACGTCTCCTTGGCATATTGTGTGAATGTTGAGTAAGCAGAGGTTGTAAATCCACCAGAATACCCAAATGATCTGAACTAGAAACAACAAAGTTATCCACCACCGTTTGAGGAAATAAAGCACACCATGCTTGATTAGAAACTGCTCTGTCCAAA
This sequence comes from Fagus crenata, assembly GCA_014362285.1. Taxonomy (NCBI): domain Eukaryota; kingdom Viridiplantae; phylum Streptophyta; class Magnoliopsida; order Fagales; family Fagaceae; genus Fagus; species Fagus crenata. Next base: position 5,130 of record BKZX01030030.1, on the reverse strand, counting down.
CGGACTCGTACCAAGGCTGAACCCAGCCTCCTGTTGGACCATGTAAATTCAGGTCCCCAAAAGCCCAAGTCACAAAGTGAGCAATGGAGTAAAGTGTCCCGAAAGCTAGCCATTTGATTCAAATTCCTAGCTTCCCGCCCCCATTGTTCGTCAAGAGAGACAATTTCATTAAAGTTCCCCAAAACCAGCCATGGTTTATCGCTAATACTGCGAAGCTGACGGAGCAAAGCCCATGTATTTGGTCTGAGAGCAACTTCAGGATGTCCATAAAAACCAGTAATTCGCCAAAAGGCACCATTATCATGTTGCACTTCCGCATCTATGTGGTGATTAGAGTAGCTTTGAATGTTGAGTGAGACGCTTTCATCCCATAGAAGAGCAAGACCACCACCAAGACCATGGCGGTCCACTCCAAAGCAACCTTTCATTCTCAATCGAACGCGTAAAAATTCCAAACACTTGACAGGTAACCGTGTTTCCATAAGGAACACGATTTTGGGCCCTTTCTTCTTCACGATCTCATGAAGATCAAGAACTGTCTCTGGGTTCCCAAGCCCACGACAGTTCAAACTTAAACACTTCATTGGGCTTGGCGGGGCTGTTCAACAGCCTCCACCGATTGGGGACCATCCGAGATAGTGATCCCTACATTTTGCTTCTTCCTTGCGTGAATCTTAGTCTCCAGAACCGCATCCACCTGTCCAACATTATCATTTGAAAACACAGACAGAGACCGCTTACCTTGAGCCCGAGTAACAGACACAGTAGACCTGCCAACATCTTTGTTTCGCGCCCTTTTTTTCCAGGTCCGTGTATTACCTGAAGCCACATTTGGTTTAGTACTTACAGGCCCACTAATGGGCTTAGTGTCACACGAAGGAATCTCCACGTGCATGTGTTCCTGGGGTGTGGCTTGCATGTGCACAATGTGCCTAGTGCCATGCAAACCATCAATGCCGCTGCCACCTGTATCAGCCAAATCTTGGAACAGCTGTCCCTCACCAGTTACTCTATCATCAACTTGAAATGCCAATGGAGAAACAGGCGGGATATGTGATCCCGAGCTTCCCGTGATCGTGGCTGGTTCCACTTGAATCGGGGTTACATGATCCTCCGGGATTGGATGAGCATTATCTTCCGGATTTGGTGGGACTATCACCAACTGCACCGGACCTTGCGGGATTGAAGAATCAGCGCCAGAATCCTCCCCCAGCCCTACCCCGGCATCAGCCGCCGATGCCCTGCCTCGACCAAAAACCTCACGACGGCTCGTGTCGTAGTCTTCACGCTTGGAGCTACCATGTTCTCCCTCAAAGTGGTGATTATGACCACGCTGTGGGCCTGGCACAGACCTATGCCGTGGCAAGGCACGCAACCAAGAACCAAAATGTTCACCAGGGCCAATGGGGACCTCACCACTCCGACGGCCCACCACACAATCATTCCCATTGTGCCCCAACATACCACAACGGTAACAGAAGATTGGTAAGTGTTCGTATTGGAAATCAACCCAAAATGGAGCATTATCATCATATTCAAGTATCATCCCACGTAGCAAGGGTTGAGTGACATCCAGTTCCACACGGATTCGAAGATAGCGACCCCAGCCTATACCATCCTCAGGAACATCGACTTCAAGAGAATTGCCAATCACATTACCAATGTCTTCACCCACCTCGCGAATCATGCTCTTGATGGGTAGATTTAAAATTCTGACCCAAAAGGCAGAATAACGAAACTTGGCCTGCGAAGGTTGCATATCATTCTCAAAACGAATAATCTGAATGAGCTTCTTGTCAAAAGTCCAAGGACTCTGGACAAAAATGCGTTCAAGATCATCCTGTGTGTTAAACACAGCCATGAATAAGTTATCCTCAATATCACGAATAGTAACTGCACCATGTGAACCCCACAAAGTTCGAACCGTACTTTTCAATGCGTCACCATTGAATTGCCTATTGGACAGCAACTTGAATAAGATACTAAACTAGGCCACTTGATGGGATCTAGCCACTGGTGCACTCCGCAAACGCATATGCTGCCTCTCCCGATCAGAAAGGTGCATGCGTCTACACATCTCCTCAATTTCGTCAGCCATGAGAACCTCCTTAGGAAATAACAAAACCACCTATCCCTAACTAGGCCGCCGAAAAGCCCTTATAAGGTTGCTATGCTTGCACTGGGCAAGTTTCAGACTTCTACCACTCAGAGGACTCTAGAGTCCTTTTCGTATGAGTAGTTCAGCTACGATACTTAAGAATATTCAGACCACCTTTAACAATAGCTCATGATACTTTGTTTTTTTAAAACTTTAAACACTCATATTATCAGATAAAGTTAACAAGAAAAGGATTGTTTAAATAGTTGCTAGGTAGTAAAGTACTTTAATAAGCTTAGTCATAGAGAAAGCATAAAAAGGATGCTTTTCATATAATCTACTCAACTATTTCTACCAATCTCAAACATTAAAGCCCTCTGCACCTAGGACCTACGATGAGCCCCTATCCACTTTGCACAAGCATCTTCACCGTGCTCCACAATGCATTCATCTCTTAGCTTCTTATATATTGTCATGGCAGGCGCTGCAGATTTTCTTCCTTGGCTTGGTATATGGACCATTTGAAACAACTTACCCTTGTTTTTGCGATGATAATTGGGTTGAGAGAGGGGCAAAAGTGATGAAGATGGAAAAAAGAGATTAGGTTTAATTTTAGGATTGATTTCAATTTAGGTTTAATCATAAATGAGGCTCCGTTTGTTTCACCGTAAAACATTTATTGTAAAATGTTTTACATATTTTCCGGTGTTTGGTTGCATCAGAAAATGTGGTCAACATAAAACCATCTTTTCGTCGATGGAAAACTAATAAAAAAATACACTATTTTACATCTCATTGTTTTACGCCCAAGTTTTCCGAAAAACAATCTAAACAGAGCATCCTCACTCTCATTCGCGCGCCTCTCAGTCTCTCATCAATAAGCTCTTTCTTTGGTAAGCTCTCTCTTCTCTCTTCTCTCATGCTATCTCTCTCTTTCTCTGTAGCTCTCTCTCTTCTCAAACCCTCTCTCTTTTCTCAAGCTCTATCTCTCTTCTGTTGCTCAATCGTGAGAGAGCTGAGAAACCAAACCCTAACCTTGGCGCTCTCTTCCGTCGCCACCGCTCTTTGCCCAGATAACCTTCTTCCTCTAGCTAGCTCTCTCGCTCTTTGCCGATCAGATTTTCTCTCTCCCCTTTCTATCGATCTGAGTTTCTCTCTTCAAATTTATTCCTCTCGAGCCCCACTTCTCTCTCAATGATCTGATTTTGTGTCTGGTTCTTTGAATTTTTGCAGGGTTTTTCAGATTATCCGTGAGGTTTTCAGGTAAAATTCAAAATTCATGGTTATGGGTGTGTCTATTTTGCTTTGATTGTTTCTCTGTTTTTTTTTTGGTTGGTAGCAATATTTGTTCAAAATCCATGGTTACTGTTGTTGATGCTTTTGATTTGTGAAATGGGTATTTTAGAGTTGATTTGTGTTCAACTAAATAATTAAAAAATATCAGTTCAGTTGTGTTCATCTGAATTTTGAATTAAGAAAATCTCAGTTCAGTTTTGCCAAATGCTCAAAGACCCATTTCAGTTCAGTTCTTGCAAGCCTTGGAATCATGCTCTACCATTAGGCACTTCAACCAAGTCCACACGCAGCTCATTGTCTCTTCTCTCTTTCAACACTCTCTATCTGCCAGCCGAGTTGTGAAGAAGCTCTGCTCTTTTTCCCTCACCATGTCGCATGCTGTTTATGTATTTGATTGCCTTGATGAACCTGATGCTTTTTTGTGTAATACTATTATGAGAAGCTATGTGAATTCCAATGACCCGTGTAGTGCTTTGGGGTTTTACTATGGAAGAATGATTGGGAAATGGGTTTCGCCTAATCATTATAATTTTCCACTTTTGGTGAAGGTGTGCGCGAACATTGGGTCGTTGAGAGAAGGGGAAAAGGCTCATGCCTAGGTGGTGAAATTCGGGTTTGAGTCAAATTTGTTTGTGAGGAACTCGTTGATTCATATGTACTCGGTTTGTGGGAGGATTGGGGATGCTCGGATGGTGTTTGATGCAGGGCCTGACTGGGATTTGGTGAGTTGGAATACAATGATTGACGGGTATGTGAAGAATGGGGAAGTTGGTATTGCGCGTGAGCTTTTTGATGAAATGAATGAGAGAGACCTTTTTAGTTGGAATTCTATGATTTCAGGGTATGTGGGGATTGGGGATATGGAGGCAGCAAAAGGGTTGTTTGTGAGAATGACAACTCGAGATGTTGTCTTTTGAAATTGTATGATTGATGGGTATGCTAGGATTGGAAATGTTTTGGTGGCTCGTTATTTTTTTGATCAGATGCCTTTGCAGAATGTGGTTTCTTGGAATATGATGTTGGCACTTTATGTGCGGAGTAAGGATTACAATGAATGCTTGAGATTGTTTGATAGTATGATAGAAGGAGGAGAGGCTAAGCCAAATGAGGCTACCCTTGTGAATGTCCTGACTGCATGCACGAACTTGGGGAGCCTTGACAGAGGCAAATGGGTTCATTCTTGTCTAAAAAATAATGGGATTAAACCTGATGTGTTACTTTCAATGGCTCTTTTGACAATGTATGCGAAATGTGGGGCTATGGAATTTCATAGAATTATTCAAAATTGTTATACTAAAACTTATACTTTATTGTATTCTGAAGATAATTTTCTAGGAACCCATTAACAAACTCTTTAGGAGTGGAGGCAAATATTGTCTTAAAAGATGGTGATTCCACACACCTCAAAGTCAATATTTTTATATTTGTTCTTCTTTTTCTTCCCCCAATTCCCAACAAGTTAAGGCAATATTTGAGAAGAAGTAGGAGGGATGGGTCTGGGACTGTACCTATAAAAAAAAAGGATGGGTTTGGGACTGTAAGTGTAAGGCATACCCTTTAAATCTGGTTCAATCATACTCTTTGATTCTGCAAGTGCTAATTTTATTTTTACGAAAATCAACATATCTGTTTTGTAATGTAGATGGATGACCCATCACTTCGTCTTGCCATTATAGGGGTAGTTGCATTTGTTATTGCTATTGGTATTGTACTTTTGAAAGAATTAAGATCTAGGA
>BKZX01030029.1:2394-16233 GCA_014362285.1 Fagus crenata | reverse complement strand
CATCTTTCTTTTATCTTTGGTAAACACTTTGCTCAAATTCAAACCTATGTCTCTTTACATATCTTTTTCTTTTTGTTGTACCCTTTTTCTCGCTGCCAATGAAGACCAAAATCAACGGAAATTATATAACGTTATGATTCTCACAAAAAATAAAAAATAAAAAAATCCAGGCAAGGTTGGTAGATAGGCATCTTTTGTTTATATGGTAACCTGTAGTTCCATTTTTTGTTTTGGCTCAATCCATAGTTCTATGCTAGTTATGGAATCTTGGACCAGGCAAAAGTACGTGCATTGTGTAAAACGTGGGTGATCAGGTAAAAGGGTGAAAATAATAAAATCAAATCAAATGTCTTTTCTTACATATTACGCTCCGTATTAGAGGCAGCCGTGGGTATCTATTTACTTACCAACTTATATTAAATCTTGTTGTAGGGCAATTCTTATGTCCAGTTGCGGGACTGACTGTCGAACGTGTTAAAATTGGTAATATTTATATGTATTTTGATATATGTTCATCAGGTATTGTACAATTGTGTGTAATTTTGTAATAAAGTTAACTTTATCACAAATATCACAAATTCTACCAGAATTCACATATTTTATTTTTACAACAAGAAACACACATTTATCAATACAGACACAACATTTATCACAAAACACACAAATTTTATTAAAATCAACAAAAATCCCATGACGGGACCTAAGTGTTCCCCCTTGTTGAAATGTAAAGCTGTGAATGGTATAACATTATTTTCACATAATTTTATTATTAATATCATTTTTATTATATACCAATTATAACATATCACTCTAAATAATCTCTAAACCTCCTGTTTTTAATTAAGGATTGGATTCAAGTCTAAACCATCTTGGCTGCTAAATCAGCTTGAGGCTTTAAATTCAAAGAATATTATTGTCTAAGACCGAAAAAAGTTCAAATTCTTTGAAGTGACAAAAGTTGCTTTGGCAATGAAGTGACACCCATGTTGATAAAATAATTAATATTCTTGCATGCAACACTCTGAATTATTATTATTATTATTATTATCATTATTGTTTTTTTTTTTTAATATTTTAATATATATTTTGATAGATGGGAGATGGATGATTTAAACTTTGGTGTTTCTTATAAATAAGAAAAAATAATATCAGTTGAGTTATAAAGTTCTTGGTCTGCTCTTTGAATTTTTAGCCAACAAAACGTGAAAATTTAAATAATCATATCCGAAACTACACAAATTTGCAAATAATTGTAGGAGATATGTATCATATATATCCAATCTTAGCGGTTAATCTAATATACATCCTTGTTTAATATATATTTTATAATAATACTTGAACAATCAATAGTAGGTAAATATGGTACATACAAAAAAAAAAAAAAAAAAAGTATACACTGAAATGTAATACCTCTTTTTATGATGTTATTGTAATAACACTAATTACTTTATTATCATGTTGATTTATAAAATTTTTATAATAAAAACTATGGTTAGTTTATGTAAGAACCACGTACGTGTTGTCTACACTTTAGTATTTTCTTTAAAGTTAACCTCAAATAACAACCCAATCTATGATCTAATATGACGAATGTGTCCATTCCAATTTTTTTTTTTTTTTTTCTTAAAAAATATTTAGGTATATGACACTATATTTTTGGAACCGAGGGAAATAGAGGAAGAGAAGAGGAAAGTTGATCGAAAGGTGGTCAAAATATATTTTAAATTAAATATATTCTAATCATCTTCCATTCTCTTTTGCTTCCCTCTCCACTTATCTCTCTTCATCCATCATAGGATGTCTGTCTATTATTATTTTACCTGTCTACCTCTTTTGATGCGGATTTAGAAGCAACGATTCTAAGATTCATCCAGTAATATATATGGATGAGAAGATTGATATATACAGAGAATGTGGAAAGTTAAAGAGAAAATTTGGTAAAGCTGGACTAATAAAAGATAAGGACAAGGACTTTGTTGACGCAAGAAAATACTGTTTAAAAATTGTCAAGGTTGGACATAGAGTTTGATAGATCGTTGTAATTGAAATGTTGGAAAGGACAGACTTATAATATAAGTTTGCATGCTCTTGTCATGGACTGAGGGGAGACTTTCACCAAAATTATTTGATTGCTCTCAAATTAAACACTCCTATAGAGAAGCAAATCGCTGCATGTGTGGTGCATTGGCGAATATCATCAGCAAGAAGATTTAATTTTTTTTTTGAACCCATCCGGCCTCATGATGCATTATTGTCATCAAATCCAGATTTGGTGTATCACTAATTTACTGTATCTATTTCTATTTAGTAGTTGTGAGTAGTGAATTACCTTTCTACCAAAAAAAAAAAAAATTCTTTTGGCATAAACTAAGGTAAAAACCAACATTTACTCCCTATTATATAAATCAGGTTGTATTCTTTTAAAATAATTTTTTAACCCTAAAAAATTGTATACATACAACATTGTTGTTATAATTTTCGCTTGCGTGGAAAAAATAAAAAATGCCACTTGGCGCTTCGTCAATAAGGTTATGGAAGGAAGGACACCACTAGGCCCAATGGTCAGTGGATAAATACTGATATTAACATAGCTATACATTTTAGTGAACAATTTTTATTTTTAATTTTTTTGGGGTGGGGTTAATAAGGTGTCTAGAATTTATTAAAGTAAATAATCATTATTGGATAGAATAATGCTATGGACATAATAAATTGTCATAACATTTTCACAACACTTGAGTTGACAGGTTTTTATTAGTTCTCTCATCGGGACTCATTGACATGACTTTTTATTATCATTAATAATTTGTTACATCAATAATTGTGAAAAAATTATGACTATTTATTTATTGTATCCATGAATAATCAATATTGGATATATGCAATTCTCCCATCTCATACGTTTGGAAATTTCCACAGAAAATTCTTGAAAGACCTTAAAGAAAAGGGAGTACTAAATTTCTCATTTTTGGGAGTCAATTCTTTTCATATGGTTGGTACCCATATTAGTGAGCTCTGTGAATCCACCTACTACGAAAAGATAGGCAACGAATTGACTCTAATTTGTCGTTATAGTACTATTCTAATCAATTAAGGGATCATTTGTTTCGACATAAATGAGTTTATGAAAAACCATTTGGAGAAATATGTGGACTTCATTGAATTATACTAGTTTAAATCCCAACAATATTTCATTTCCAACCTCTTTATCCCTAAAACTTTACCTTTAAAACGAAACTTTTATAGCTTTTCCATAGAGACCCTTTGTCACAACCCAAATCCGTAATATGATTCGGAATCGGACCGGCATGTTAATACCAAGTCTGTGCCTGATATTAACACGAACCAACTAAAGAGAGTATAAATTTTTTTCCTCTTTTCTCTCTTCTCTCATCCTGATTCTTTAACTTCTTCTTGGGTTGGGAACTCCCAATACTATAAATATACTCCTTTACAAAACAAATGAGTATACTAGTCTACCTAAAGGAAGTGATAGTAGTCAAAGCATTTATAACTGTTTATACAAAATACATCAATATGTGGACATAATAACTCTAATACAGCGGAAGACTATTTAAACATATACATCACTTCTGCTTTATATACACAACCACTCAAAACGTCTAAGACTAATTTTAGATACAACAAAATTGCTCCTCCTTGTTGAGACTCTTGGCTGCACTATGGGATATTCCTGCAATCTGAGCAACCCACTTTGCTCAGTAAGTGAGATGTGACATGAAGATTTAACAGTATGCATGATAAATAGAATAATCTTTGTGGATATGACTTGCGTATAAACAATTCATGCTAAAATGATTTCATGAGTTTCTTGAACATATATGTTTCATATTGATGAACATAATATCTGATAACTTGTAAGACATAATATACTATTGAAATCTGAACATATAACATGATTCCTTTATATGTAAACAAAACATATTCCCTTAAATTGTTCTAAAGATAAAACTTATTTCATACCATTGCATAATATAGCAAAAACTATATGGAACTTGTAATTGTACTATATATTTAAGACTTTGCCCCTCGTGACTTTATTGGTGCCATGTCTACAGGGAAACTATCCCCTCGTGGCCTTGGGTTGCCAGTCTACAAAGATCCGAAGATCCCTGGGTGGCCATATCTTCAGGGAATACAACCCCTCGTGGCCTTTCTGCTGCCATGTCTTTAGGGCATACGATCCCCTCATGGCCTTGGGTTGTTAGTCTACAGGGCATCACACTCAAAACTGTTTTAGGTGTTCGAAAACATATCATGCTTGTTTATTTTTCACTCTCTCTCTTGCCTTACTAAGCTAAAATTCATAGCATATCCACAGCTTGCTTCTAAAATCTATCTTAACTGTACCAACTCAAAACTGTTTCTAAATTAATACACGTTTTTCTTTATAAACAAGTATCAAACTGAGTTTACTGAAAGCATTGATAAAATATATATAGATATATTCTTAAAATATGGACCATTAAATTTTCATGGCACATTCCCTTACCTCAATCCAAAAGCTGGATTCCAAGAGTCTCAAGTAGATCGCTTCACCTATCCTCCCTTAATTATCCTAAATCAAGTATAGGAGTTAAGTTAACTTTAACTTAATCTTAGTTTCAACTTAATGCCAACCTTAACTCATAATAGGCTAATTAACACTTATGACCATAATTCACTTAATTTAACTTAACAAATCTTTACTAAGCCTTTACTAAACCCCAAATAACATGTTAAAGGCATCCAAGGCTAACCAACCTCATAACTATAATACCAAATACAACATACAAAATTCACTCATATAATATACATACTAAATACTATGCATACAAGAAAATCCAACTTAAATCAATCAACCCATATCAGGAAAACAATTCTCCAAAGTTTTCTGATTTACAAGTTACTGTCAACGTATCCCCTGCTATACATCCCAATTGTAAGCCTCATATGACCAACCAAAAGGTGTCATAAACTCATGAAATTTTATAGGCGAATACCTATATATGTGTGGCATGTGCCTCTAAATTTTCAGCTCAATTTGAGATTTATAAAAAATTATAAAATTCAAACAAGACAGAAGACTCAAATCTGCCAGCACAGTTTTGAAGGTAACTTTAGATTAGTACCCACAATTCCTTATTTACTAAAATTGTATGGGGTTAATTCCATAAATAACATATGCATCCTAGGATTCCAGAAAATTATTCCAATCACTCAAATTCCAAGTATTGGATTTATTATGAAATTTCTAACTAACAAACACAGAATCTGTCAAATTGACAGATTTGTACAGTTTTCTTGTAAAATAACAAATAATTATCAAAACTCAATATTTTTGTATGAAATTTCATATAATATACATAACCTAGACATATGATAGATTACCCTAGAGAAAACCGTTTCCTCATTCCTATTTTAGAAAACTCCCAAAATTTCGTGCAACTTTCTGTTCGCTACAGGTTGTAGAGACAGGTTGCATTTTCCTCTAGAAACTTAAAACCCATCAATCATTAGCCAACAATCTTCCTAAATCCAACACATGTAGTACCAAATCAAGTCAAACATCAATGTAATCCATCACACACAGAACATACTAGCCATATAAATCCACATATAACAACAATTCCATCATCAATTGTAAGAAACCAACATGGAATCACCAAACCTCATGCTCAATCTAAAATTCCAGCAACTACCACTTCAAATCCCACATGCATGTCCATAAAAATTCATTTTCCCTAACCCAAAATCATATTTCTACAAACCCATAACCTCGAAGTGTAAGAATCATGAAGATCAACCAACAATTTCAACTATACCCATTTCAAAACTTGACTAAAATCATAAACCCTTACCTAGCTTATGATTTCTTGAAAGAGGGCTAGACTCTTTCTCTAACTTGAATTGTGGAGGAAGATGAGAGGAAACAAAGATTTGTTTCCTCCCCCTAGCTGCTGGACCCGTGGGGTGCAAGAGGGAGAAGAGAGCTTGTGTTCTCCTCTCTTTTGTTTTGTCTATTCTAGAGAAATGAGAAAAATCAAATGGTGAGGTGGGACTTGGATGGCCAGCCACTAAAGGGGGGTATTTTGAGTGGATTCCATGTGTCCTCATGCATGGGAAGGTAGATTTAGGGTGGAGACAAATGGCCAATTCCCATTGGACACCAAACTTATGTGTGCAATGACCCTTTTGCCCTTATGTTTACTATCAATTACTTAGTTTAAGGTTTATCTATAATAAAACTATAGGTATCTATGATATTGTACTTACATTAATATTATTTTACTATTACTAACATTAATCATGTAGCATCACTATATTCCTCTATTTCACTTTGACTATTAAACAGTCACTTGATATATCTGTTAGCAATACTAATGCATCTAAGTTAATATAGTGTGGTAATCAAGGGCAGAGCTACGTTGCTCCTTGCCCCCCTAAAATTTTAATTTTTCTTACCAAAGTATATGACAATTCAAGTTTAGCCCCTCCAAAATTTAATAACCCCCCCCCCCCCCCCCCCTTTTAAGTTGTGTCCCCAAATAGCATAAAAAAGAACAGTCTTTAAAACAACATTTAATTTATTTTTTTTTTTCCTTTTCGAGAATTGCAAATTTTAAACTATTGCAGTGTTGCTTTTTGACTGTCACACTGCACATTTCGACTGCCCCTTACATACCCATTAATTATTTCGGCTATCCTTACCCATTAATTTCTTTCCGTAACATTTTTGCCCATTTGGCTTTCTCTCTAGTCACTTCTTCTTTCTCATTTCCCAAGCATTGTACAAAGTACAACTTACTTTTCTGTCTTCTTTTTCTTTTCCCTATCTTTCTTTCTCTTCTCATTTTGTCAACCATAGCATTTTTGCCCATTTGCTCTCTCTAGTCTCTTCTTCTTTCTCATTTCCCAAAATTGTACAAAGTACAAACTTACCTATTTCTTTTCCCTATGTTTCTTTCTCTTCTCATTTTGTCAACACAACAAATAAACTCATCAAAATCTCTCCTCTTCCTAAGTGCCGCCCCTGCTTACTGAGTTAGTGTGAATTTCAAAATTTGCAATGGTGTGAGGGTGAGGACCTCTCGTGGTTGGGTGTTTTTTAGAGTGATATTGTGGTGAGTTTTTTTTTTCTCATCAATCATTATCATTTTTTTTTTTTTTTACCATTGTTCTTATTTAGTTATTTGTAAAAATTTTGGTTGTAGGCTTCAAAGTTTAAACGGTTGTGTTGATTTTTTATTGTCCATTTTGAGAATGAAGAGACTGGAGAATGGGTATCACAAATTAACTTAATATTTCAGCTATGATAATTAGCCCCCTCATATGATAATTCCTAGCTACGCCCCTGGTGGTAATTATCCAATTTAAATTAACTTACTATAAGAATTTATTAAATCTATAATCCTTTAGTGACTTAGTACTAATATAATTAATCTAAAATGTTTAGGGGGTGTGGGGCATCACAATCTCCCCTCCTTATAAAATTTTAGTCCCAGAAAATTGAAATCGTTTATTCTCACCTATGACTCAACTCTACTATTGTATCCTTAGTTTATCTCATAAAGGCCTCAACCAACACATAAGACGCATATACCTCAAGGGGTTTCTATTACTTCAACATGTCTTTAAACTCCTCAATACACTGTGTTTTTGCCCTTCATAAACTTAGAGTAACATTTTCTAAATTCAGCCTAAAGGTTACACACTACGCTTTCGCTGTACTCCTCTAATTTTCTTACTTGACAGATTTAACTCTAAATCTCACCTTTTCTAAAGTGGTACAACTAATTTACACCCTCACTTCAGGGTTATATGTTACCTCCACTCTTTGATATATTCTCTATCATTAATGACAATATAAGTTATCTATAACCTCTAACACAACTTGTTTTTGTCGTAAGGGTACTATTTTAATCAAAAGTCTTAATGTGTAAACACACCTTACATAGCATAGCAACTAGTGCAAGTGGCGTCAAACTTTTTGATTGAATACACTCTTGACTTTGGTTGAATAAAAATCTAGGTCGTTGAATTGCTATCCATAGCTACCTCTAGGACACATACTTTTAGATAGTTTGTTCAGCAAGTTTTAACTCCTCATGGCTTCTTTGTTTCTTGCTCTTACTATTTTAGAAGAATATTCTGTCTAAACTCTTCAATGTGAGTTGACATATCATGCTTCTGTTGCGCTACTTTGATTCCTTACATAAAGTATAAGCTCTAATGTCATCATTTTTCAACATGGTACAATTAATTTAGGTTTTCATACAACGGAAATCAAGTGGTTTCCGTTTCATAATAAGGGGTAACCTAACTCTTTATGGATTCATTTAAACTTTCAAGTTATGACTAGACTACTTTAAACCTCAGGGTTAAGTGTTATTTCTATTCCTTGATAGGTCATGAGCATTATGCTTAACTGTTTTCCTTCCTCAAGATAGTAAAGAGAAGTTTCCTAGTTCCTTAGCTATTCAATGAATCACTACTCATAGTGTATATGCACTAGGGACTAATCTTGACATATTCCTTGTCACCATCGACAAGATTGATTTAGCTTAAACTTTTGGTTTATTGAAAACAATTGCTTCTAAGTTTAATATCTCAACAACTTGTATTTTGTCTTAAGGTTATTATCTTACTCTTGATAGGTTATCCACCTTAAAACTATACGCTTTTATCTCACTAGGAAGTAGATATTCCTTAATCATATATATATTTGGTCATTTCTTGGATCCTATGTACACTTAGTCCTTTCTTGGATCGTACCTATCTATCGTCATAGCACCGAGGTGCCACAACTACCTATAATAAGTTGTAACCATAGTCTTGTCTTCTAACTTTCAAGAGTTATAAATTAGTTCATGTGCTGAGGTTAGTTGAAGCAATCTAGCTTACAAGCCTCAACAATAACTATGCTAATAGAATTACTTCAGACACTAACTATATACATATTCTCATACATCAATTCGCAACCAAGTTTTCATATAGAAAGTGAAAATTAACAATGCATAGGTTAGCATAGATGTGTAGCAAACTTACTCTACATATCCTTTCTCATAGTGCAAAAGAGGACATTACACATCTTCATAAAAGGAAATCTCTTGAAAAATCGTTCGACTAAATCTTCCTTTCTAGAAATGTCTTTAGAAAAATAATATCTACACATTTTAGTCTTGGGCATGTGAAAAACCCTTTTATTTTTTATAGGGTCTAAAATTTGTTCAACCACACGGGAGCTCAACGGGGTTAACAAATTATCTGACCAAAATAGGGTCATATACATATCATAGTTAAAACTTCATGTCATACCACACTAAGGTTAGATGATCAAAATTTATCGTACCACACGCGGCCAACAAGGTTCGACAAATCCAATTCAAACTAACATTAGGGAGGTCAACAATATATATTTTAGAAAATAAATATATATCTTTGTTAAAATAATTTACATTTTAACTTTTCAAAACCACAACAATTCTATCATTCATTAAAAAAAAAAAAAAAAAATCTAGTTTCTTTCCATAGTTTCATTAAATGTTTGAGAAATAACAAAACTATTAGCTTACATCTCATAAAACATGATATTTCTCAAGTAATTACAATAAAATCTTACCCTGAAGTATTAATATGAGTTTAAACCAAATTTCATACACAACATTTTTATATCAATTTTCAACTTTAGTGGCTTCTAAAAAACTGTAAAAATAAAATAAAAATAAAAAACTTATGGAAAAGTGAGTTTTTTTTTTTTTTTTTTTTTTTAATTGGGATTAGGTGAGTTTAATTCTCTCTTAAAGGAGATCAAAACAAATTTGTGGGGCTAATACTTATTTTTAGGGGGTTTAACTCTAATTTTTGGGACATAATATTTAATTTTTTTTAAAAAATACATATAATATAAAATTTTTTAAAAACATTTGGGGGGGGGCTTTAGCCCCTATAGTGTGCGTCTGCCCTAGGCTATGGCCTTCGACGAGGCAACCCTCAGCCTTTGTAGTCCCAAGACCAATACTAACTTTGGCCTCGCTCCTCCCACAGTTTCCGTCAGAGCCACTAAAGCTTAACCATGGACTCCATTGCCTGAGTTCTTTTCGGGTATAAGATGCAGAATTTTTCTAGCTTGTCCCAGTCAAAGGCAGCAACTCTAGTTGGTTCTCCTCACCGACAAACTTTAGACAGTTGAGAGTTTTTTATTTACTTTGATTTTTGTGTTTTTTTAACATTATGTTTTAATGGGATGTGATTGTGTGTGTGAGTTACTATTCTCTCATTTGAAATAATTTGATGTGACATGATTTAATTGGAGGGTGTAAAACTGTAAACACCCAGATTCTTCTTAATAGAGTTTGTAGAAAAAGAACCAAATTATTTTCTCTCTCTATTAAATGGGGACCACTTGAGGGAGAGAATAAGCTCAAAGTTTTTAGGGAAAATTACATTTTAAACCCTATAGTTATCATGGTTTAAGTTGTTACTTTTGAAACTTTAAGGTTTAATTTGTTACTTTTGAAATCTCAAGGTTTAATTTGTTACTTTTTGAAATTTCGGGGTTTAATTTGTTACTTTTGAAACTATAGGGTTTAATTTGTTACACCCCCTAAACTATAGGATCTAAAATGTAATTTTCCCAATTTTTTATTTGCCTTTTCCATGCAGAAAATAAGAGATAGAGATATTTGTTAGGAGAGAATGCAGATTATATGAGACTAATTTGAGATTTATCATTTTCAAGAGAACATGTTTGGGTGAGATACCATTTGTATAAGAAAATAAATCAACTGAAACTTGTGACATAATATAAGAACTCATTTTAATTTCCAAAACGTTATATATATAAAATATATTTATATATATTTAGATTTGATAGACGAATGACCAAGTCAAGCCACAAGATTGTTCAACTTACCAATTTTATGAATGATCTAAAACGAATATTTTACCAAACCAATTTTTATTAAGGAATGAGGTTACGAATTTATGAGGCTTCCTTCCTGTTAAGATTATTAAAGTATAAAGCAAAGAGAGAAGAAAAGAGAAATTAGGGTTTAGAAAAGGAGAGAGAGAATCTCGGTAGTGAGATTGGTGCGTGAAACAAGTGGGAATCACGGCAGAATCTTCTGCCGGCACGTGGCGGTGCGTTAGAGCTCCAATCGAAGTAAAATCACTTGGGTTGGATAGATCGGGGGACGATTTATCCAATGGTATGCTCAGTGATGTGATCAGAGGCTCAAAGATATGTAAACTGTAACTTAGCGGCATGGGAAGCGTGTGAGGCATGTGGAGATTATTGCTAGGAATTCGAACGGCATGTGGAAGCGCGTGCGACGTCGGTTTAGTGAGATTTTGGCGGCTTCATGCAGATCGAGAGGATATTTATGCTGTAATGGTGTCTGTGACTTGAATGGAGATTTAGAGAGAAGAAATCCGAGGAGGTAGTGTTGAGAAGAGCGATTCTGACGGTGGCCACTACAACAATATGGTTATTTGGTGACGAAATCTAGTGACAAAATATTTTTTTGCCGCCCAATATCTAACTTAGGTGACAAAATATTTTATTTGTCGCCAAATATAAATCTTAGGCGACAAAATTTATATTTCGTTGCTACATTCCAAAACATTGATTACATTGGGAGACGAATAACTTTTTTCGTCGCCTAATGTTTGCCTTTTTTAAGATTTAGGTGACGAAAATTAAATTTCGTCGCCCAATGTTATTTGTAATTACAATTCGGCGACGAAACTCAATTTTCGTCGCCTAATATCACTTGAATTTACACTTTTGGTGACGAAATTTGATTTTCGTCGCCGAATGTAATGAATATGGTGCCAACCGCTTTTTCCTTCAAACATTTAGGCGACGAAAATTGATATATGCCTTTTTTTAAGATTTAGGCGATGAAACTTAATTTTCGTCGCCTAATATCACTTGAATTTACACTTTGGCGACGAAATTTGATTTTCGTCGCCGAATGTAATGAATATGGTGCCAAAAATGTTAGTCTCTCGATTGTTTCTTTAAATATTTAGGCGAGAAAATCAAATTTCGTCGCCCAATGTTATTTGTAATTACAATTCGGCGATGAAACTCAATTTTCGTCGCCCAATATCACTTGAATTTACACTTTTGGCGACGAAATTCGATTTTCGTCGCTGAATGTAATGAAAATGGTGCCTACCGGTTTTTTCTTTAAACATTTAGGCGACGAAAATCAATTTTTGTCGCCTAATGTATGCCTTTTTTAAGATTTAGGCGACGAAAATCAAGTTTCGTCGCCCAATGTTATTTGTAATTACAATTCAGCGACAAAAATCAATTTTCGTCGCCTAATATCACTTGAATTTACACTTTGGCGACAAAATTGGATTTTCGTCGCCCAATATAAGCCCTTTTTTAGATTAAGGCGACAAAAATCAAATTTCGTTGCAGGATGTATTTTGTATTTATAATTCATCGACGAAATTTCATTTTCGTCACCCATTGTAAGCCTCTTTTTATAAGATTTAGGTGACGAAAATAAATTTCGTCGCCCAATGTAAGTCTTTTTTCTAGTCCAATTTAATGGATGTATAGAATATGGCGACAAAAAATTACTTTCATCGTCTAAAATATCCAACTTTTAGAAATAGGCGCCCAAAAATTTTAGTTTGGCGCCTTTTGTTTTAATAGATTTAGGCGACGAAAAATTGATTTTCGTCGCCCAATGTAATTTTTGTTTACAATTTGGCGACGAAAAATTGTTTTTTTGTCACCCAAAGTAATATGTGTTTACAATTTGGCGACGAAAAATTGTTTTTTGTCGCCCAAAGTAATATGTGTTTACAATTTGGTGACGAAAAAATTGTTTTTGTCGCCCAAAAATATCATGGTAATTTGTGTTTACAATTTGATTATATATAATGAAAATACATACAATTACTCACTATGTGCGCTTGAACTCCTAACATTGAAGTACTCGGTTCGTGTCATATGCTAAGGAAACCAATGCTTATCTTGACAAAAAGGTAATGTCATATGCCCGATCGTAACTGTTAGCCCAATGTAAGTATCATCAAAAAACCCATGGCCCGATCCGGTACCCCACTAGCCTAGCCTACTTGGTGACATTTTGATATGAAGGTGAAGATTCATATACTACGCACCTAACTACTAGTAGATATATTTTATTTTACTTCAAAATATTATATATTAATCATATCATACTTGGTCTAAGATAAATTCTTTTGGCTCAAATCGACTTGGCTTGACCCATTGATCAATTAAAGGCCAATTAAGCCAAGCCTAGCCCACCAAGCAATTGCCGCCCTTACTCCAGTGAATTGCTACCTAAGTTGGTACGGTTTTTCAATACGTTTATAGGTTGTTTCTTATAAAACCCACCCGTGCAACCCTATTTTTTATTGCAATACTGTTTTCTACTTCTCTACTATTTATATTAAAGTTCAAAAAGCTCAAAGTTTTCTAGTAATTATGAAACATTGATTTTAGACTGAAATGTACTCTACACCCTCTAAGTTTGGCCAGTTTTTTATTTTGTTACATAATATTTGAAAGTTTTGAGATCTAAGGCGAAAATTTAAATGAGACATTTTCTAATATTTAAATATATATTAAATGTCATTAATTTTCTATATAATATTTTTTCTGTTAAAATTTTATTATTGTTTTTTGAGATGTGAATTACTAATTAAGTTTTTGTATTCAAGTTCAACCAACATCTCTTTTTCAATTGATACTATGGTTAATCCACTTAATCTTTTATTGTGACATAGTCAATCTTAGATAGGATTTTAACAATTTTAATTTGTAAAAGCTTTTTTTTTTTTTTTTTT
>BKZX01030028.1:150734-192434 GCA_014362285.1 Fagus crenata | reverse complement strand
GTTTGTCCTGCCCAACACGATTATGAATTAAAGTCTATTCACTAAGTTTGTATATTTTTAATGTAAAAGAAGTATTACGAGTCTTGGCTAGACAACTCAATCAAAACCAAACTTACTTTCTTTGGCAAACATCCTTGGATTGCTATTGGAAAAAGTTGTTGCATCAAGATGTGATTATCGTGGCTTTTCAAACCTATAATCTTGCATTCTTTAAGTTTCACACAATGTGAGATGTTTGAAGCATAGCCATCAGGCACTCTTACACCTTCCAAAACTTCTAGGAAACTATACTTTTCGCTTGTAGTCATTGTAAAACAAGCATGAGGCATACTCCATATCTTGTACCCATATCTTGTAAGTCAAAGCGTGCCTTTAAGTTATCCTTTGTCTTTTTAGCCACATTCAACAACGTTCCCATTATATTATCTGTCACGTTCTTTTCTACATGCATCACATCAAGATTATGCCGCAACATGTGATACTCTCAATAAGGCAAAGTAAAAAATATATATACTTCTCTTCTTCCATGCACACTCCCCTATTTTTCTTTTCTGCTTATTATTCTTCCCAAAAGAAATGTCAACTACTTGTTCTGTTTGCATAATGATATCTTGGCCTGATGGTATAACAGGAGCTGTTCTCATTTCTCGACTCCCATCAAATGATACTGCATCTTTACGGAATTTATGATCATTATCCAAGAATCGCCTATGACCCATGAAACAATATTTCCCTCCGTTATATAACCAACAAGCGTGAGTATCATAGTTACAAAAAGGACATGCAAGAGCACCTTTGGTATTCCAACCTGACAAATCACCATATGCAGGAAAGTCATTTATGGTCCACATCACTGCTGCATGCATTTAAAAGATGGTTTTAGTAGACACATCATACGTTTCTACTCCAACGTCCCATAATTCTTTCAGTTCTTCTACTAAGGGTTCTAAATACACATCTATGTCGTTCCCAGGCAAGGATGGACCAGGAATCAGCAATGATAACATAAAAGATGACCTTTTCATGCACATCCAAGGGGGGAAATTGTAAGGGACCAAAATGATAGGCCATATACTATGACTAATACTCATAATTCCGAATGGGTTGAATCCATCAGCTGCTAACCCAAGTCTAACATTACGAGGCTCGGATGAGAACTCACCGTATTTAGAGTCAAATGTTTTCCAAGCAGGAGAGTCAGCAGGATGCCTTATTAACCCATCATCTGTACGACCATTAGCATGCCATTTCATATGACCAGCTGTTTTGGAAGACATAAATAGCCGTTGCAATCTTGGCTTTAAAGGGAACCATCGTAAGATCTTTGCAGCTTTTTTCTTTCTCTTCTTTGACGAATCATTCGTATTATGCTCCATTTCTTCATCATCATCATCATCATCCGCATCAAAGTGATCTTCAGACGAATCACTCTTACTATGCTTATTTTCGGCCCACCTCGAAGCACCACACTCTAACCAAGATTCATCCAATGCTTTCTCCTTCCAAAACAACATGCAATCATTGGGACAAGCATGAATGTTTTTATAACCCAAACCTAGTTTATTAGTAATCTTCTTAGCCTCGTAACAGTTTTTTGGCAACTTCGCATCTAAAGGAAGTAAATCTTGCAAAAGTTGGAGCAACATAGTAAAAGATTTGTTCGTCCAACCACTAATACACTTTAAGTGGTACAAATGCACAATGGCCGACAATTTGCTAAAATTCTTACAACCTTCATATAAAGGCTGCTCAGCATCCTTAAGCAAGTTGTAAAACCGTTGTGCATCTTCATTTGGACCTTGCGCATGTTGACGCACACTAGGGCCTTCTTCCACTGGTCGTGATATCGTATTTTGCATGGGGAATAGGTCATGTAACATTTCATGAATATCACCATATTCATTAGAACTTTCTTATACATGACTATTCCTCATTTTACTAGTTGTCATTGGAAATGATGATTCACCGTGAAAATCCCAAGGCTGATAACCCTTACAAATCCCAAATGATTCTAGGTGTAAACATACAACTTCTATATCCAAAAATGTTGAATTCACACATTTTACACATGGACATAAGATCATCCCATCATCCGTTGCTTGTTTAGATGCAAATGTCACGAATTCTTGAACTCCGTTAAAATATTCTTTAGAGATCCTACTCTTATTCATCCAACTTTCATCCATTGCTATAGAATACCTATAACATAATTTAATGAATGCACACACTAAGGGTTATGTTTCAAAACATAATTTGTAAGGAATCACATGTGATATGATATTGTATCTAGGTGGTCTTATATAATTACAATTTTTTTTTTAATTAATCAAATATACATGGAGCAATCAACACTCCAATATCAATTGAAACCACCTTATAACACCATGCAAGCCACCCGCTTGCTCCAATTCAACAACCAACCAAAACTTACAATTTCAGCTAAGTGCTTTTAAGTAACAACTATAAGATAAAATTACCTGAGGAGAAGAGTTTTCAAACCCATTCACCCTATATAGTAGCCTGCAAAAATCAAATCCCATAATTAACTCAAATAACCACACAATGTGTTACATTGGTCCAAAAAAATAAAATATATATATATATATATAATTGATTAGAAACGATATCAATGTTTGCACAAATGAGAAAGCAAAGAGCTAAGGGTCCATTCTCTTGCACAAGTCAAAACCTGTTCACATGGCTAATGATAAAAGAAAAGGGGATCAATGTTTCCTTTGGCTTTGAACATGTTGCAGGAGATAACTAATGCAAAAATTAAGCAAAATAAACAGGCTCTTGGATTCTCTTTATTATTTCTTAGGCAGTGGATTTCATGTGTCTTGCTCTGATAGACCACCACGAGAAGGAAAAAAGAAGTGTTGTTGGCAGCGTTAAAATACCAACGATCTTAGAGGTACGTACTTTTGCATGATTTTTATAATTAAATTAAGATGCTGTAAAAATAAATAATTAAACCAGGTTATTCGCTTAAGTTTTTCATGTCTTCTCCAAAAAATAAAACCAGATAGACGTCAGAAAATGATCCAAAGCAATTCCAAATGATGTCACATTTTGTGGAGCAAATGATCAGCTTAATAATCATACTAGTAATTAAATTCTCCTGCTTAGATTTGAGGCATAAGGTTCCCACAGGCTAACATAATGGAGTAGAAAACAATGAAAAAGAATACTTAATCCAATAACTGAAACGTGATGGATAAAATCCTATTATATAATATCATTCGCAGTTATTCTTCAATTTAGGAGGAATAGTTTATATAATACCATATCCTATTATATTATATAAAATCCTATTATATAATACCATATCCTTATGTAAGACAAGATATTTCTCAAGGACAACATGGATAATTTAGGAGGAATAGTTTAAGCAAAAACAAGGGCAACACGATGACAACAATGATGATAATCACTATTTAAAGTGAATGCTTACTCTTCATGCCATTAAGCTTCTCTTAGAAACCCACAGGCTATTCCTCGTACAATAAACCCAACAGGCCAAAATCAAGCAGTAACCATATGAGCTTAATATCTAACTTAAAAAAAAAAAAAAAAAAAAAAAAAAAGTAAAGTGACGTGATGTCCTTTCACCTGACAAAGTAAATCAAAATGTGAAAAAGTAAAGTCATATCATCTAACTATTCATAAGAGAAATAAGATTAAAAAAAAAGAAAGTCCTTTCTAGGCCAAAATACATAGTACAATAAACCCAATAGGCCAAAATCAAGCAGTAACCATATGAGCTTAATATCTAACTTAAAATAAATAAAAAAAAGTAAAGTAACGTGATGTCCTTTCACCTGACAAAGTAAATCAAAATGTGAAAAAGTAAAGTCATATCATCTAACTATTCATAAGAGAAATAAGATTAAAAAAAAAAGAAAGTCCTTTCTAGGCCAAAATACATAGAAGACTCTACCTTAAGATGTTGAGAGAGATTAGCACTCCGTTTGTTTCGACATAAAATATTTTCTATCGTAAAATATTTTCAGATGTAAATGATTTCTAAGAAAACATTTGTTTTTCTGATATTTGTTTGCATTCTAAAAAATGCTCCAAAAAATATTTTACAGTGTTTGGCGCGACGTAAAATGAAAAAATGTTTTTTTTTTGTTTTTTTGTTTTTTTTTTTATTAAAAACCTAAAATAAAAATGTATTTATTTTAGAAATGTAAACACCCATCCATCACAACATTGTGAAACTAATACAAGTTTTTTCATATGATAAATAAACATGATAAATGAAACAACAAACAATGGGCACCATCCAAAATTATAGTTTATAACCATTCCCATAACATATATAACTGTAACACTACTCATCCAATTTTTAATACATAATCAAAATACTAAACATAGTTCCTAAATACATAACCATTAACCATAACATTACTCATCCAATTTTTAATATATAATTAAAATACTAAACATAGATCCTAAATACATAATCATTGTTCCATAATATTACATTATCCAAAATAATTAACATCATTCCATAATACTACTATCATCAAATATTTGGAAACCAACCAAAATAACCCACAAAATATCTTAACAAGGAATATCAAAAAAAAAAAAAAAGGGAAATCAAACAAAAAGAAAAGAAAAAGACGAGAAGAAGCAGATCGACGGCAAGGAGGTTAAGAACGAGCAGATCTGCGGCTAGAAGACGAGAAGAAGCAGATCGGCAACAAGGTGTGTGCGTCCAGATCTGCGGTGAGCACCGCGGAGATCGGCAATTGGCGAGTGTGAGAGAGAGACCAAGAGGGGTGGTGCTGTGCAAGAGAGACCAGGGGAATGGGAAGCGTGCGAGAGACACCAGGGGGGGAGGGAGGTGTGCGAGACACGGGGTGGCTGAGGGTGGGACAGTGAGAAAGAGAGTAAAGACAATGAGAAGAGAGCAGAGACAGTGAGAAAGAGAGAGAACGGAGACAGTGAGAGAGGTGCGCGTGTTTTGGAAAATGGTTTACGGAAAATTTTTCCATAAACTGTTTTCCTAAATTTTGCTTGCGTTTTTCCGGTCAACAACAAATATTTTATAGTTGACTTTGATTTTACAGCGAAACAAACACCCGTAAATGATGAAAACATTTTACGAAAAATATTTTATGTCAAAACAAACGGAGCCTAGGAAATTTTGGGTTCAGAATATTCAATTTTGACACGCGTTCTGTTATAACAGCGAGTTTAGCATTTTGTCTAGACAAGAGTATAGAATGTAATGACAAAATTAGTGCTCTTGTTTTTGAATTTCACCAATGGAAACGGTTATTCCTCTTTCTGCACAACTTTCTATACTAATTTTAAAAAGACTATCTTTCACTCTGCTCAAAATATAATGCAAAACAAATAAAAAAGTACTACAAATCTTTCTCTCTCTCTCTTCGTTCTTCAACTTCAAATATTAATTATTAGTTTTACCTAATAGAAAACAATTCTAAACTTAAATTCACTGCATCTAACCAAAAAATTAAAAATTCTATTTGTTTTTTTAATATAAAATTTTATTCATAAGAAACTAACCAATACAAACAGAAACACTTACCTAACCTCAAAAGGTATTGTGGGTTATCATATCATATCAAAGGCCTACAAAAGGTACTGGCAAAGGTATTGTGGGTTATAGGAGTCTAAAACAACAGGTCTAGTTCCTTAGTCGGCCATTTATTTTCAGTGGGTCCAAACACTTACCTTCCCATCTCTTGCTTTTCTTTCTTCTCTTAGCATTTGATAAAATAAAAAAAAAAAAATTTTAGTTTCTTTCTCCTGTTCCTATTCATATCTCTTCTTTTTTTGAGTTATCATCATAACAATCACTCTAACCCATAAGACCCATTCAAAAAAGCTTTCCAAGCTTTCCGACTTTCACCTTCGAGGATCACTTTCCAGAGTTCTACTTGTAGAAGCATCTGAGTTCTTAAAGTCATATTTCTTTTTCTTTCCTTCAAGTTTATACACTACTGACTACACAGAAAATCACATAATCACATAATCCATAAATTTTCTACTTGACCAAATCAGAAAATGAAATAAACAAAATTGGAGAGAGAGAGAGAGAGAATACCTTGGAGGGATCGATGAAACCCTATCTCCGCCGATCAAAGCAATAGCTGCGGAGGTCGATGCTGACGTGGCATTGAAGCTTTATGCTGAAGATAGAAAGAGAGAGAAATGGTAAACAGGGAATCGGCGAACTTGAAGAGAATAGAGAGAGAAAGAGGAGAGCTCGAGTGGCGCCGAAAGTGGAGAGCTCGAACGGCGGCACAGGTAGTGGCGATGGTGGAGCGCTTGGGAAAGAAGAGAGAAAAAGGTAAATGAGAAAGGGGAGAGAGAGAATCGGGTAAATTTTATGAGAATGAGAAATGAGAAAGGAAGTTCAAATATAATTTAGGGATTCACTAAATTTTATGAAGATAAGGGCATATCTATTGAGGTGGTTTAATTAAACCGCCTCTATCTAATAATACTATTTAGGTGGTTTAATAAAACCACCTCTACAGATTAAAAAGTATAAGGGCGGTCAATAAAACCACCTCAATAGATGTCTCTAAAGGCGTTTTACTTAACCGCCTCTAGAAAAACCACCTCAACAAGTCACATTTTTTGTAGTGACATGTGGATGATCTATTTGTTTGCCACGTAGTGGGTTAAAGGAGGATTCCTTCAAACTGGGTTGGAGTTAAACTCTGTTCTTAAAATAATATATGTGGATAGTCTATTTAATTGACACGTAGTAAATTGAAGAAAAAATTCCTCCAAACCAAATTGGAGGAAATTTCCACCCTTAATAAAAATGCTAGTAAATAGTTGAGACATGAGATAATCATTTTGTCACAAAGAGATGCAATAATCATTTTGTCACAAAGAGATTCAATTTTATAAGAGAGAAACAATTTGTGTTATTTTCATTAATAAAAAAAAAAAAAAAAACTGAACTATTTTTTTAAGAAGACAATTTAAATGGTTTTAAGAAAGGGGGAAACTATCTTAATCTTAAAGTTTCAATATTATTACAAACATATTTATCCCCTAAACTTTTAACATATTTTATATAAGCCAAATAGCAAATACAAATTTTATGTCCTAATTTTCACTTTTTTCTTTTCTTTATAAAAAAAAAAAAAAATGATTTTCTCTGGGAATAACATTAACATCAATTTGTAGCCCAACAGGCCCAAAATATTGGGAAGGAAGACGTCACACGTGAATCCAGTGGATCCCACGTGGGTGAATTAGGGTCCGTTTGGCCCCCCAGTTTCACAGAGAAAAAGAATGTTTTTAAACAAAAACGCGAAAATCGTGTGTTTGGCCCCATGATTTTAAAGTAACTGCGTTTTTTTAAACGTGAAAAACCTCTGTTTTGAAACTGGAGCAGGTACCCTGCTTTTTTGAAAACGCCAAATTTAAGTCTCATATCACGTTTTCGCACCGCACACTCTTATGGTCCAAATTCCTAAAATATCCTCAAACATTTGCTTAATGACCAAAATACCAGTGTAAAAATTGCACAAAATCCTCACTTTTGTGGTGGAGAATTTGTAGTGGACAAATTGCCACGAGATGAGGAGAAAGAGAGTAAATCAAGTGAGAAATAGAAAAAAGAAAAAAAAAGAAAACAAAGAAATGAGAGAAAGAAAAATACAGTATACTAACAGAGAAGAAATTGAAATTGAAGGCTTGAAGCTTGAGCAATTGGGTTTTGGTTTCGCTTTGCCTTCTGCATGAGAAATGAGCTCTAGTATTGTTTTATCTTTTTTTCTTTAGTTTGTTTTTTTGATAAAGTTTGACAATTGCGTGCTAGCTGTTTCCCATTTTAAAGTTGTTAATTGTTAATTATCACCTTTTTGGTTTTTTAATAAGTTTTTTATAAGCATCTAGCAAGAGTACTGTACTTGAATTTTAAAGTTGCTGGTTGACAATTGCGTACTCACACGGAAAAGTGATGGCCATGACCCATGGCACCTTAAGAGTACTTTACTTGAAATTTTTTTTTATTTTTTATTTTAATTTGTTGCTATGATAATCTTAAGATTAAAATTATAATTAAATGTGATTTTTAAAATCGTATTTTTAAAACGTTCAGTTTAAAATCGCTACTTTTAAAAACGCATTTTTTCAAACAAGTTACCCTAACGAACCTTAGTTGCTACTCAATCTATTCGGATCCCACTAATTCCTACTCGTCCGTACAACAAACCCAAAAAATCTTTGTTTTTCCCTTTGGACTTCGAGTTCGATTCGAGACAATTCAAAAGTTCCAGTGAACTCTTCTTGCTGCTCCGTCATTCACCGCCATGCTAACGTACGCCGGCGGTGACCTCTGCCATCGTCACAAACCCCAGGTATCTCGATCTCTAGGGTTTAAGGTTTACCGGCTTCTCGCTCATTAATTTTTGGGTCTTAGAATCCGAAAAAAAAAAAAATTTAATTTTTTTTTGTGGGTTTATATCAGCTATAGTATAATTTTCATGGGTTAGTGAAGATTTTTGTCAATTTGTTTTGTGGTTTATGTTTATGGGGTTTCTCTCTTTCTTTGAAAGATAGCTTTTTTATTTATTTTTTTATTCTTGGATTTCTTGAGGTATAATGTTACCGTTGAATTTTTGTTTTTAGTTTCATTCTGGGTTTTTTTTTTTTTTTTTTTTTTTGAGATTTTCTTATTTGTTTCAACTATGATATATGTTATTGTCTATTAAGGAGCTTTCTGAAAAAAATAAAAAAATGTTTGGTGGTTGCTGTAAGATATACTTTTGAGGAAGGTTCCTAGGAAAAAAAAAAAAAAACCAATAAAAAAATAAAAATTTAGTGTGTCAGAATATTCTGGTGGAATTCAGGATATTGTTCTAAGAAAATTCCAGGGAAAATTAGTATCTGATTGTTGAAATTTTATTTTCAAGTTCTGTTTATAGTGTTTTGTAAGGTATGTTAAATTATAAGGAATTCATGTAATTGTCATCATAATTCATAAATATTCTACTTTTGAGGCAATGAGCTCTAGCTCAAATGGCAGGACGTGGGTTTAAGATCCATTGGATGTGTCTGTAACTTAGCAGCAAAGTAAGTTTTACTTTGTTTTTTGGTTTTTCATCCCCATTTGAGATAAATAAATAAACAGAAAGATAAAAGCTGTCTTGATTGAGCCTAGTGGGGTATCTTTGATTCTATTTTTTTTTTATAATGTAGGGAACCTTCCAAAAGAAGAGCCCTTGGGCAACTAATTCCACCCCAGTTGCTGGGTTATCCAGGGGCATTCACTTCTGACGAGCTAAGCAGTTTGCTGCAATTGCATGGAACGTTAGTCAATTCTGTGGTGAGCTGTCAAATGCATGTTATTTTATGAGAAAACTAATAGTATGCCTGTGTGGCCATGCAATGTAGGGCTTAGTTAAAAACCATATGTAAATTAAAGAAAATATTTTACCATTATCATTAAATTTCTTAAAACTTTTGGTGATAGACTTTTTATTGGAGTGATATTTTAAACTTCTTAGAACTTTGGTAATAGGGTTTCACATAGAACACATTATCTCAATAATGTAAATGTACTTAATAGTAAGCCGCATGGTGAAAGAATATCGTACAGCATGCACTCCTTACATTGAGCCACATGGCATTAGTACAGCATGTAAAGCCAACTTTTATCATATTCATTCATGATAGGAAATGAGTGAAGCCATTTTTAAAATTATGAGTTACCTTTAAATTCTCTTTTGTAGTCTTGTAATATGTTCTTTTGGAGTTAATTTGGAATTTATTTAATTGTGGTTTTGACTCAAATGTTTTGAATTGTACTGCTGGTAAACTGTACAGTAGTCAAGTGATATTGCAGTATGGGCCCTGATTTAGAGCTTAAAGGGAAGTCTAAAGTTGCTACAGAAGTTTCAGTTAGTAAGGAGAATACAATTGTCCCACAGGGCCCAGAAGACAAGCTTCTGCAATGTGCAACTAACCATCAGCGCAACACCTTTAGCATGGAAACAGTGTTAGTTAAGCGAACTACTGAACAGGATGGAAGCGAGAATATGGAGGTTAATATAACTGACTGTACAAATTCAACTGATGCTGGACTGGTTGAAGGTGAATGCCACGATGCGACTGAGCATTCAAGTTCTTTCGGTGATACAGAATCTGGGACAGAAAATGGCTTGATGCTGAGTGCTGACTAATGGTGAAGTTGAGTCGCGATTGTGTGCTGGTAATGCATCGGCATCAGTATATGATGGATATTTTGACACATTTCAAGCAAGGTACTTTTTTGTTATTATTTTATCTATGTACCTTATTCTTGTCTATAATGTAGTGGTGAAAGTTTTACGAACTCAAGATCATGCCCGTCCACACAATCACTAAGAAAGATGCATTCTACTTTTTCACTTTATCTTTTTTATTTTATTTTTAATGTCAGATACTGACTAAATGCATTTGAATATTTAAGGAAATTGATAATGCTGTTTTAAAAGGTGTGTAGAATGGAGATTTTCATCTGTTTGCTATCCGTATCTATATTTCTGGACTGAGCTTGTTGGTATTGTTAGTGTTTAGAATGTAGATCATTGGGAATGAGTTGTGTCTTATTAATATCCATCTTACCATGCATGCGTACATATTGTTGCTCTTTTTCTTTTTTTCTTTTTTTGTGTGAAAAATGTAACATCCACACGGGTTATTGTATGCTTCTGATCCTTCAGGAAGAAAAAGTTGACAGTTCATTGGAGGAGGTTCATACATCCTCTTATGTGGCGCTGTAAATGGATAGAACTGCAAATTAGGGAACTTCAGTCCCAGGCACTAAAGTATGATGGAGAACTTGCAGCATTTGATGAAAGAAAGCAGTTTGAATTTGAACGCTTCACATTAGAAGACTTTGATGCAAAGTCTCTCCCATTTTCTAGTCAAATTCCTCAAAATAAAGTCATGAAGAGGAAGAAAAGAAAGAGAGTTGAAAGTACGATTGATATAGCATCTTATATGTCACAACCTGTTCTCTTATTATGGTATGAAATTTTCAATTTTTCTTTTTTATTATTATTTTTTTAAATGTGCCTAGTAGAAGTCTGATTTATCTTTCTATTTTCCAGAAAATAAGAGGTCTTTTGCTGACAGGGCTCCTATGGAAGATAATTGTGGTAATCTTGGTAAGAAATACTAATGTTGATTTGAGCAAATTTGATGATTTTATAGCTTGTTAGATAGCTCAAAAGTAAGGAAAAAAAACTCACAGCAATGAGCATTGGCTTGTTATGTTTAAGAGTAGGATTAAGTTGATTATTTTTTAAACCATTTGATAATCAACAAATTAATGGTACGAGAATAAATGACCTTTAATAGGGTATTTTTGCAATTATAGAACATATCCTTTTTTTTTTTTGCTAAGTAATTATAGAATCATATCTTTGTTACATAGAAAAGATGATCAATGATGTAACAAGGAGTCATTCATGTCCTTGATTAAGTGTATATATACATATATATTTATTTATATAAAGTTACCTATAAAAAAAATATATTTATTTATTTATATAAAGTTATAACTTATAACCCAACCCCTTGCCATAATCTTATATTTTTAGTTTTTAGACACTAGAATAAATTTTAAGATATCAAGGATGGTATATTTCTTGGAGCTTCAATGCATCTTGATTATTTTCAGCAGGATCTTAAATCTTCAAATGCTATATTGGTTTTCTAAATTTCTGCTAGTTTTGTAGAAAATGTTGTTTTCTTTTCTGGGGTTAAGACAGAGTCCTTTTTCCACCAGCAATACTTATTGCCTAAAATTTCTTTGTGGAAATTTCTGCAGATAAGGTTACTAATGGCAATAATGAGTTTGAGATAAATTATGGATGGCCATCTCTTGAGTTTGGCAATGGCGATAATTCCTTCGAACAAATCCTTCGGAAGATTGAAGTGACACATTTGCAAGTTCACAAGCTGAAGACCCAAATTGATAAGGTGATTAGTGAAAATCCTGGAAAGTTCTCTTCCATGAATCAGTTGAGCTTGCTTGTACCGTGTGATGCGTTGACCAGTTCTGATCAAATTCCTGTTTCTCCTCCAGAAATTGGACATAGCTGGCCATCTAGATCTCTATGTGCTGCATCTCAGCATGTATCCGAGTGTAACATGGGAGATGTACTTATGCCTGAAAGTGCTGTTTTGAGCCATGGAGAGGTGACCCCTCTTCCTAATTTAATGGACAGCATGCCTCCGTTTGGGGGTTTATGTACAAATGTAAGTATTTCTTTTGTGAGGATTTACAGCTCTGTTTTATTTCTTTGGTTTAGGAATATTGGTAATGACTATGATCATGTACATCTTTGTTTCTGCCTGACATTGGTAGCCTATTATAGATAGTAACTTAGGATACTAGAGGGTTCTATTATTTGTAATTTCCTCTTGGTTTGGTACTTGGATACTTGCTGGTATTAGTTTTATGCAAGTCTGACTAATCTATGAGAGAAATGTTTTCACACGACTGAGATGTTAGAACACTCGAAATAGTTTAATAACTCCCCCTTCTTTTATCAGTTTTACTTGGTGATATGGAATGAGTTTACTTCTTGCTATTGTCTTTTCAATGAGTAATTTGAAGGAGGGAAGTGGATGATGGCTTTATAAGTGCCTCAGCTACCTTGAGGGTCTTGGTGTGGGCTTGGGGCATCCAACTTTTATCAATATGACGTTAAAGAACCTATTGAAGGTGCCAGTTATTTAAAGAACCATTTTTCTGTGACTAGCTGCTATAGGGGTGTTTCCCTCTCTCTCTCTCTCTCTCTCTCTTCTTTGTTTTGGGCTGAAGTGCTGGGGTTGTTTCTGATTTTATTAGTTTTGCCTGTAAAGTTACTCGTCCATGCATACATGTAGACAGTGGTGTCCCATTAATGCACCTCTGTTCATTTCGAAGGTAGAGACTTTTCCGATTAATCCTTGTTTTTTGTAATTATGAACATTTTATTGGTTTAATCGCCAAAGTCACTTGCAGAGCTTATTGTTTATGGCAACTAATTTATTCTTCATGCCTGCAGGCTGAGCAGGAGATTCTGATACATAATCAGGCAGCCGAGGAAGAGTTGGATGATTTCATAGAGAAGCCTCAGGTACCAATGGAAGATTAGAAAATTGTTCCTAAAGTTGAGGTTTCAGAAGCTGACGACTTGCCATCAGAAACTGCTGCGCCTAATGTGCAATCTAATGTAAAGTCACATTCCACTTCCAAGTCAAATTTCCCCAGGTTTACAAGAAGACGGGGGAGGCGAAAAGCAGGTAGGTGGAGCAAGAGATCCTTAGGTTAGTTTGATTGTGAGAGTTAGGATGTCTATATATTTTGAAAGGAAGGAAAACCAAAAAAATTCAAGAAGGATGTCAATAACTCTGCTGCTCGTAGAATTTGTATATGCTGCTTATTCTGTCGTGTATCTTCTTTCACTGGTGGCAATGATTTCAAATGTACATGTCTGCAAACACACTTTTTCTAATCGAAGCATATTCTGTTTGGATGTCCCGTATTAATTGAGTTATGGCATCATGTTTACCTGGCTTTTCATACTTGGGGGGATCCTTGTGTTAATATTTAGGGCAATTGGGGATAAGGGCAAAACTTATATACAGTTGCTTACATCCGGTACATCCGGTTCCCTTTGTTAAAAATCAACACCTGGCTATTTAACGCAGCCACAAACGGAAGTTAAATCCACCCGCGAGAAAGCAAGAGAGAGAAAAAGAGTTATTAAAAAATAAATAAAATAAAAAAAACAGAGTAAGAGAGATGATGGAGTAGAGAAACACACAGCCATTTCCTCTCTCTCATCTCAACTTTTCTCTCTCTCTCTTACCAGGCCACTACAGAAAACCCACAGGAGCCATTTTCCAGCACATAAAGTAAGTGAAACATTTTATTACTTACAAAGAAAAGTCAAGAAAAAAAGAGAGACTCATTCTCAAAGAGAGAGAGGAGCGGAGTCAAGAAAGGGGTATTTTGTTTCTTCTCCGACTGCTCGATTTGAGCTTCTCACAGGCCGATCTGCTCCTTTCTCATGCCGAACTATGCCTCTGATCTGTGTTTTTTTTTTTTTTTTTTTTTTTTTTTTTTATTGATGTGAGTAACACTCAGGTGTGAGTTTTTTTTTTTTAGCACTTTTGTTATTGATTTATGGGTTGCGATTCTTTTGTGGAGTTGTTTGATTTGTGGGTTTGTGATTTTTTTCCCCTCTATTTTATTTTTTCTTCGCAACACTGTTTGTGGGTATGTGATTAGGGGAGGTTGGTTGTGGAGTCTAGTGATTCTGTGTATGGGTCTGTGTAAAATGGTTTTTGATGAGGCTTGAGATTGTTTGTGGAGTGTTTAATTGGGGGAGGTTGGTTGTGGACTGGTGTTGATGGTGGTTTTCGGGGAGGTTGGTGGTGGCTACGGTGGAGTTGTGGCGGAGAACAAGATGAGGAGGGCAAGACATGGATGGGCGAGGAGGCGATCCTCTCTCTCTCCTTCTCGGATCAGCTAGGCCATGGCAGCCTAGTAAGAGAGAGAAAAGCTGAGTTGAGAGAGAGGAAATGGCTGTGTGTTTCTCTACTCCATCATCTCTCTTTCTCTGTTTTTTTATTTTATTTATTTTTTATTAACTCTTTTTCTCTCTCTTGCTTTCTCGCGGGTGGATTTAACTTCCGTTTGTGGCTGCGTTAAATAGCCAGGTGTCTGATTTTTAACAAAGGGAACCGGATGTACCGGATGTAAGCAACTGCATATAAGTTTTGCCCTGGGGATAATAGTAATGGCTATTCTATTTTTGGGAAATGTGATGCTTCCATATCCCCTTTTGCCATTATATTCAGAGGCAGTCTAATTTATTTATTTACTTTTGATAAATAATCGAGATGCAGTATAAAATAGAGTTCACTGATTAAATTATTGTTAGGATGTCACAATGCCCTTGCCCTTTACTAGTACGCTGGGGTTTGTGTTGCAAATTTTTGGTTTTTCTTCATGTCATGATTCCAGTGTTGCTTTAAGCTTGATATCAAGTACTGCAGGGAAAGAAAGGAATAATTTGTCACTTGGGTATGACAGTTGTCTTGGCCTGATGGTATCTAGTGCTTGTCATGGATTGTGATTCAATCTTTCATGTTTTCAGCTTTTGTAAATTTAAATTTTCACAGTTATATTGGAAAAAGACTTCGGTTTGTATATCATTTTAAGGCTAAGTTTGCTTTATGAAGTTCAATCTTTTACCATTAGTCTGACCACACCCTTTGTTATTATTGGCTTTTTGAAGTTCAATCTTCTACCATTAGTCTGGCCAACAAGAAAAAAAAAAAAAAAGAGAAATTGTTCACCCTAAGTTATTATTATTATTATTATTATTTTTTTGATAAATAATAAAACTTTTTTGAAAAAACCAAGTACACTAGCCGTGTACAAGGTGAAAGAATACAACCAGCTCAAAAGGAGCAATAATCAATGAGATCAAGCATATTGGATAATCTAAATAACCCTGTGACTGACATTCAATCTAGTAAAGAGCGATAAAAGTGGAGTTTTAACTCAACTACACTGAGTTGACAATCCTCAAAAGTCCTCGCATTACGCTCTCGCCAAAGACACCACATTATGCAATGAGAAATAACATTCCAAATCATAGAATGCTGACCCACACTCCCATGCCAACAAGAAAGCAATTCAATAACTCTCTTAGGCATCACCCATTGAAGCCCAAACAACCAAAATATCATATCCCATAACTCCTTAGCATAAGGGCAATGAAGAAGAAGATGGTCAACGGACTCCCCATCAGCCTTGCACATACAGCACCAACTCACTACAATGATCCCACGGCGACGCAAATTATCTGCTGTTAGGATTTTCCCCAAAGCTGCTGTCCAAACGAAAAAAGCCACCCTAGGGAGAACCTTAGCCTTCCAAATACTTTTCCAAGGAAAGAAACCAAGTCCAGAAGAAGTAAGTTGAGTATAGAAAGACTTAACCTGAAATCCTTTAGACCGGGCAGGCTTCCAACACATCTTGTCCTTCTCAGTACTTAGAATATTGGCGGAATACAATAAGTCAAAGAAAGATGATATGGATTCAAGCTCCCAATCCTGAGCTAACCGAGTAAAAGTTACCTCCCAATGCACAACATGACCCCGAACTTGGACAA
Source organism: Fagus crenata (assembly GCA_014362285.1). Classification (NCBI taxonomy): domain Eukaryota; kingdom Viridiplantae; phylum Streptophyta; class Magnoliopsida; order Fagales; family Fagaceae; genus Fagus; species Fagus crenata. The sequence continues at coordinate 176,265 of BKZX01030028.1, read as the reverse complement.
AATCAGCTACAAGAGCATCTTTAACACAAGCGATTCGGTACAACTTCGGATATGCAATCTTCAATGGCTCATCAGTACACCACACATTATCCCAAAACCGAATGAGAAAGCCATCCCCCACCTCAAAAGCCACAAACTTTGAGAACTTAGCCCATCTAGAACGGATAAACTTCCATAACCCCACTCCATGCGACCCACTTGGGGCTTTAGACATCCAACCACCTTCTAATGATCCATACTTCACCATGATAACCTTCCACCAAAAGGCTTCCCTTTCCACTCCAAACCGCCACAACCATTTCCCTAATAACGCTTCATTGAACCTTCTAAGATTCTTAATAGCCAATCCACCATTAGAATAGGGGATGCACACCATATCCCACTTAACCAAGTGAATCTTGGCCACCTCCTCGGAAGTCCCCCATAGGAAGTTCCTTTGAATTTTCTCAATCTGCTTAGCCACATCAGCTGGAATAGGAAAGAGAGATAGAAAATAAGTTGGCAGATTAGAGAGAGTACTTTTTATCAGAGTTAAACGACCTCCCTTAGAAAGGAATATCCTCTTCCACCCGCCAACCGACGCTCTATCTTCTCAATAATCGGGTTCCATATAACTTTGGATTTGAACTTTACCCCCAAAGGTAAACCCAAGTACTTCATGGATAACTTCGATGTTTTGCACCCCAGAATATCTGCTAACTCCTCTATACAAAGGCACCTCACCAACTTGAACCAATTCCGATTTACCCAAATTGATTCGCAAACCTAATGTAGCTTCAAACCAAATAAGGATAGATCGCAAATGAAAAAGATGATCCGAATCTGCCTCACAAAAAATGAGAGTATCGTCAGCAAACAAAAGATGAGAAACCTCCAGAGGAGCACTGTCCAACCTGCCCACGGAGAAGCTAGATAACATTCCGGCGCCAGTAGCCTTGTCAATCAAGCGACTAAACGCCTCCATAACAATAACGAAAAGCATTGGGGACAATGGATCCCCTTGACGGATACCTCTATAGCTCGGGAAGAAACCACACGGGCTTCCATTGATCAAAATGGAGAAACGAACAGAAGAAACACAAAAATAAATCCATTTCCTCCATTTTTCCGAGAACCCACACCTCAGTAAATAGATGAGAAAATCCCAATTAACATGACCATATGCTTTCTCCAAATTTGGCTTACATAACACACCCGGAAGTGATGCTTTAAGTCTACTATCAAGGCACTCATTGGCGATGAGAACCGAATCAAGAATCTGCCTACCTTTCACAAACGCACTCTTAGACGGAGAGATGATCTTTCCCAATACCACAGTCAATCTATTAGCCAATAACTTAGCAATAATTTTATACATGCCTCCCACTAAGCTTATTGGCCTAAAATCTTTTAACTCATCCGTCCCATGCTTCTTAGTAATGAGAGAGACAAAAGTAGCACTAAGGCTTTTTTCAAACTAGCAATGCTCATGAAATTCTTGACATACCGCCAGAATATCATTACGCACAATACTCCAACAATGTTGAAAGAAAGCTAGGGAAAACCCATCCAGACTCCGTGCCTTATCACCATTACAACCCTGGACCACAATCTCAATCTCATTCTCCTCAAAAGGTTGTTCAAGCCACAATGCATCATCATCAGAGATAGCAGCAAACTGAATCCCATCTAAATAAGGTCTTCTGTAACCATCCTCCCTGTAAAGATTCTCGTAAAATCGAGCAATATGATCCCATATCTCATCCTGACTTGTAGATGACACACCATTAATGTACAGTTTACCAATGGTATTAGTATTCCAATGCGAATTTGCAAGACAGTGAAAGAATTTGGAATTTTTATCCCACTCTTTGAGCCACAAAGCTCTAGACTTTTGTCTCCAGCATATCTCATCCATCAAAATAACATTTTCTAGATTAGTAGTCAAAGCTCTCTCATCCCCTTCTCCTCATCCGATAGTGGTCTGAGATCCGCCACCACATCTAACTCCCTCAAACCAGCCAATAAGTTTTGCTTTTGCGCATTTATATGCCCAAATTCAGTCTCATTCCATTTTTTCAGGTCCGCTTTTAAGGCTTTCAGCTTACTTGCAAATACAAAACTGGGAGTACCCTCCACTTGGTAGGACTCACACCAAGATCGAACCCGCTCCACAAAACACTTCGCCATTAACCACATATTCTCAAAACGGAAAGGCTGCCTCCTTCTCTGGATATTACCACACTCCAGGGCAACTGGAAAGTGATCCGAGTTCAGACGATCCAACCTCTTTTGAAGAATATTGATATAATCCTCAGCCCAATCTGTTGAGTACAAGAACCGATCAATCCGAGACAAAGATCTAACCTCCCTATTATTTGACCAAGTAAAATTACTCTCAGTCAGCGGGATGTCAATCAAACCGTTGGAGGAAATAAAATCTGAGAAGTCATGCATCGATGGAGAAAAATTAGAAGAGCCCACCCTTTCCGAAGGGAATCGCACCACGTTGAAATCGCCTCCTAGACACAAAGGCCAATCCCACCAGCTGCGAATCCCTGCAAGCTCATCTCACATTAATCTCCTATCTCTATCAATGTTTGGGCCATAAACACCAGTGAACATCCACACATGATGATCCTTAACATTTTTGAATTTGCAAGACACTGAGAAATACCCAACTGCCCCTTCTAATTTCTTCACAACTCTACTATCCCACATCAATAAAATACCCCCTAAAGCACCAGAGGACCCTAGGAACATCCAGTCTACAAACCTGCATCTCCAAAGACTCCGGACTAGAAGATCCATGATTAATTCCATCGTGGTCTCCTACAAACAAATAATGCCAGCACGCCAATCTTTAATCATATTCTTGATACAAAGCCTCTTGGCCCAATCATTTAGCCCCCTTACATTCCAAGTTAAGATTTTCAACAGCAACACCCCCCCCCCCCCCCCAATCTTGCCTTTCCCTTTATCCTTCCTTGTAGCTCTAGCTTCATAGTTAATTGAGCTAGCAAGTCTTTTGAGTTATTAGAACTGCAGAACAACGATATTGAGAGAATGGTACCTCTAAAAAAGAATGATATTTTTGGTGTATGTCAGATAAAAGAGAAGGGAAATGACTATTCAAAGTTCTCATTTTATACATTAGCATATATAAGAATAAAATACCCGTAGTCAGAGACATTCTGCGTTTCTTAGACGCATATTAGGCACAATATTCATGCTATTTTCCCCATGAACATCCTTCTGGAGACCTTAACAAAGATGAGAGCTAACACTGTTGCCGAGGGAACAAAGGGCACATCAGGAATGGCCTTGATCACTTTTAGCTGGGTTACATTCTCTCCAGCTCTTTTAGCTGCCATCGCTGCCGGGGGTGTTACTATTCCAGTGATAAGCATGGAGTTATCTACTTTGTTAAGATTGACTTTCATTGTCATAAAGTCAATGAACACTTCCCTCTTTTTATTAGACTGTGATGCTTCTTCCCAGTTTTTCAAACATGCCTGCTTATGGTAATATCAATGGGTTAGAAGGAAATGAGAGAATCATACGAATGTGCTAGCAATCTAGACTGACCTCTACTTCCTTTTTTGATGGTATATCGAAGTGTTTACCAGGCAACGCTGAATTGAAAGTGCTGCATAAAATTTTATTTAAGGGAAATGGTTAGATGAGGGCAATTAGCTTGGGGCTGATGCTATCAATTAGATTTTGAAAAGCATATTATGTGATTATAATCATATCTATCTATTTTATAGAAGTGATCATGGAAAGCATATTATTTGCTGAGTCTTGAAATTTGTAATGGCTTGGAAAGGTGGCAAAGGTATAGAGGTAAATCTAGAAGACAAGTAGTATATTTTTTATTTATTGATATGATAGGATTTGAACCTCTGACATCTGTTTCATGATAATTTATTTTTATCATACAGTCAAGACACTATTGAGTATCTTTTTGACATAGGTGAGATTCGATCACAAGCCCATATTTGACAACATGACATAGCAAATAACTGACTGAGAAATAAGACATTTTTTTTTTTTTTTTGGCTAATAGTGTAACAAAAAAACATTACGCTAAAATGAAGTGAGAAATAAGCTAGACTTTTTGCTTGACTTTTGCTCAGCCAAATACAACCTGACACATTCTAACCTGAACCCATAAAGAGAACAGGTAGATTTCTAGCATTTCCATCTGTTTCCCAGACAGAGTTTACCTCCAATCCGGTTTGGAGAAATCCTTCTTCAACCCACTATGTGACAAGTAAATAGACAATCCACATGTGTATTTTAAAAAGTTACATGACTTATTGAAAATGTCATGGGACTAAAAGTACATGTGAATGGTTAATTTACTTATCACGTAGTGGGTTAAAGGTAAACTATTTTCTTGTTTCCATCCTTAACATCTTTTTTTCATTGTTATTTTTTCTTCCTTAAAAAAATAAATAAATAAATAAAATTTGACAATTAAGACTACTTTATGATTGTAAATACTTACTTGAAGATATCAAGAATAGCAATTTGAAATTCATCAAAGTTGTTGATTTTTTTCTGGTCGTAGAGTGGCCCCACTAAGATATCCAATATCTGCGTTTTCGGTAATCCTATGATGCAAAATGTATAGCTCAGAAACATTGTGGTGTCATATGAAACTATGAGTATTAGTATTAACCTTCTCCTAAGATGAATTATGGCGATGGGTTTTCCAGTCTTCTCAATAAAAATAATGATAACAATATAGTAGCAATAAGCCAATAATAATGACGATGCTGGTGTTAGATTTTTTAATGAAAAAATAAACATAATAATCCTAATATAATACTCGAAACTAAGTGATGGATGCTGGTGTTAGATATTTCAAAAACACATGACCCACCTCAAGGCATTTAGGAGTAAACATCATTAATATATATATATATATATATATATTTTTTCATTAAGATATGTCATTTTTGCAAATGTTCATCTAATGTAGAACTACAAATATGAAATATGTTATTTTTTATGATAAATAATACTATTTGGCCCCATAATGATGTTCTTGTTGACAATGTTAGTACAAATATATAATGAGCAGGTAAGTAATATTTTCCACAACCGTAGATATGGTTTGTTGTGATTGGAATAACTTTATATTCATTGGGCCCGTCATGTTTATTATGTATCAATCACAACAGATCATGTCATCAGTTGTAAAAAAAATGTTATTAATATATTACTTTATGAAATAGTATATGATTATGTTATGATAATGCGCGGAAACACAAAGACATGATGAAAGACAATAAACAGGAATTATATATGAATAAAGAAAAAAAAAAAAAGAAGTAGTAATAGCAAAAAGAAGTGATTCAATCAATTCAAGAAAGTATATGAAAGGAGAAGCGAAGTGACGAACCTTTTCCCATGAGACTCATAACCAAACCCATTTTGTCGTAGGATAAACATATAATAAGATCCAATAATAAGACATATATATATATATATATATTATTTAACAGAGAAAGAGAGAGGGGTATACAGAGTTGGGAATGGCTTGGTAGTGTGCTTGTCCAATCTAAGCAAGGTATCTAGGCTTTGATATTCTGTTTTTCCCTTTTAAAAAAAAAAAAAAAAAAATCAGATTCTTGGCTTGGAACTAGCATGTTGCTTGGTACCATAACGTGGGGTTGGGTTCCATGCATATCACGTTGTATTTCAAAGATATTTTTCCTGAGTCATTTGGTTGAAAACTGTATTTTAATCATGGTTTTAAAAACCGGACCGGACCGGCCGGTTCGACCGGTTGAACCGGGGACCGGTGCCTAATCCGGTCCGGTTTTCTGAAAAAACCGGAAATCTGGAAAAAATAGCCAAAAACCGGAAATCGCCGGTTCAACCGTGAAAACCGCGAACCGGCACGGTTGAACCGGTTTTGGCCCGGTTCACTAATTCCCAAAACTGTGTCGTTTTGCTCTTTGTTTTTTCACTAACCTAACCTAAAACACATTCAGCCTCTCTCTCTCTTTTTCCCTGCACGCCGTTTCTCCCTCCTCACGCACGCCGTCTCTCTCTCGGCTCACAATCTCCTCTCACCGGCAACGATCACTTCTCACTTCTCACGGTCCCGTTTTCTCACTCTCAGACTCAATCTCATGGACTCACGGGCTCTCAATCTCACGGACTCACTCTCAGACTCAATCACGGACTCACCGCCGCCATCACTCTCACGGTGTCACCGCCGCCATCATCACAGAAACTCACGGTTGCTCTCTCTCTCTCTCTCTCTCTGTTCACCGCCGCCATCACTCTCTGTTCACTGCTCAAGTCCTTTTTTTAAAAAAAACTCACGGTATGAAATGTTTGATTTAAAAAAACTCACTCTCTGTTCTCTTTCTTTCTTAACTTTGAAATGTATTCTCATTGTGTTGGAATGTTTGATTTGGGTTTTTTTACAGGCACATTTCGTAGAGGCTGCTGTGGTGGCTTCACTCTGTCGTGGTGGCTTCATTCTGTCTCGGTATGCTCTCTATAAAATCAGAGAATTTAGTAAATTTGAAATGGATAGAAGTTTAGAAAGCATACTGCCGTATTAAATTCCCCTGTTTTCCCCTGTTTTTCCCTTGTTTTTTTTTTCACCTTAGACATGTGTTACTGCTGTATTAAATTCTGAGTATTCTCCTGGATTAAATGCTGAGTGCTTATTTGTTTGTTGGATATGTTTGTTGTTGAAAATGTTTGCTGCCAGTCTGTTGTTGTGTGAAAAGTTGAGGATGATGATGAGGATAGTGGTGGTGGTGGTGGAGGAATCAGTGCATGCTGCTTAGAAGTGGAGTAATTTAAACGATGGGAAGACAAGGGAGTATGGGCTCTTCCCTAACTCTATATTATTAATTACAATTTTTTTTGTATTTATTTAATTATTTATATAATTTTAAAATTATTAATTATTATTTATGACGTCATCGATGACGTCACCGGTTCGACCACCGGTCCGACCCCGGTCGGACCACTAGTACGGGAACCACTCCCTTTTCCGGTTCTCTCCCCGGTCCGGTTTTTAAAACCATGATTTTAATTAAGAAAATGTGACTTGAACTTGCGATTTCATGTGGCAGAAAAATGTGAGATCAAATCACAAATGTTATTGTGAAATAATTTAATCAAATCACCTCATTACTTAAATACTAGGTTATAACTTATAACATAAAAAAGAAGTGATTTCTTCAAAAGCTGTAAAAATAAAATTGTACAAGTCATTTTCGTTTCATAAAACGTTTGGAACTCACACATCTATAATCTATAATCTATAATATTTATAATATATAAATTAAAAGCTGGAGCTGAGAGAAATTTTTTAGCTTCCTCCGAATACCGCCACGACAGATTTGCTGCTCTCACAATATTCCATATCATTTTTCTCTGGGTAAATTACACTTTCCCACCCTAAACTATCACCCCTTTTTCACTTCACCCCTTAAACTTTAAAAAATAACAATTGACCTTCTAAACTATTAAAATTGCACGGCCGTTACCCCCTAATGTCAAAATCCAGTTAAAATTGACGGAATGGAGCCACACGTGACACGCACGTGCTCCTGACCCCACCAGATTAACTTTACCAAATTATTTTTTTTCAAAACCCCTAATTACCCTTACCCCCTTAACCAAATCTGAGATAAAAACATGGGGAAGAGATAAGGACACAGTTTGTAGCCCTTTTTTCTCCTCACCTTCACTCCCCCCTCCAAACTTCCTAAGACACTAAATTACCCTTAACACACAAACACACAAATACTCTCTCTCTCTAAAATTTGATGAAACTTCAGAGCCAATAAGACATAGTGATGTCGTGGAAATTTGTAAATGTTTGACAAATCAAACTTCAATAATTACATGAAACAGTCTTAATTGAATTTTAAACTTTTCAAATCTTCATGTCTCAACAAAGAAACAAAGTATTTCTTATTTCAAAGTTCATAATCTTTAATCAACTAAGATTAATTTGTAAGTGAGATAAGCTTCGCTTAGAGTCAATTTATGAAGACATTATGTATTTGATCATCCTCAAAACGTTAAATTCTGACACAATTGACTGCTTCCCTAATGAAAAAGAGTAAAAAAACGAACCTTGGAAACGTATTCCAACTCGGCGAACTTGAAAGCGAGGCCAAGACAACCAAAAAGAACGGAGACCAAAGAGCAGGCGTCGCAGAAGATGTCCAACCTGATCTCTTCGGAGCCATTCTTCTTTGCTTTGGAAATCTTGGCTTAGCTCCTCGAAAGCCTCAACTATGGCCGATAGAGGCGTCATGGTAGCGTCGTTGTTGTTATACGTGTCCGTTCCACAACATCCATCATGGGTTCTTGTTAATTGCTCACTGATAAAGTAATGGTCTAATATAGTAATATTGATATTGCTTATGGAATCTTATTCCATTTCAGCGTCACCACCACCAACGCACCGCCAGGTTTGTAATCCTTTGTTTTTATCTCAGATTTGGTTAAGGGGAAGGGTAATTCGGGGTTTTGAAAAAAAATAATTTGGTAAAGTTAATCTAGTGGGGCCGGGAGCACGTGCTTGTCACTTGTGGCTCTATTCTGTCAATTTTAACTGGATTTTGGCATCAGGGGGTAACGGCCGTGCAATTTTAATAGTTTAGGGGGTCAATTGTTACTTTTTAAAATTTAGGGGGTGAAGTGAAAAAAGGGTGATAGTTTAGGGTGGGAAAGTGTAATTTCCCCTTTTTCTCTCTATTTCACTCACTCTCACTCACTCTCTCTCCCTATCGCCTCTTCATCTCCCACTCTCTCTCCCCATTGCCTCTTCATCTCTCATCACCTCTTCATCTCCCACTCTCTCTCCCCCTTGCCTCTTCATCTCCCTCACCTCTTCATGTCCCACTCTCTCTCCACTCACCACTTCATCTATCTCATCTCTTCATCTCCCCAATTGATTGCTCTCCAAATCTCCTATTTAAACCCTGTGCTCGAATTTTATTTTTGGCCCCATTGTGGTTTTGTTGCGGTTTATGTTTCAAAAATGCAATATTTTTCTCTATTTGCTTCTTGATTGGATTTGTAGATTCAAGTTTGTATTTTTTTTTTTTATTGGATTTGTGGGTTCTGAACCATAGGTCGTGGTTTTGTGGTGTTTTTTTTTTTTTCCCTTGCCTTTCTAATTGGATTTGTGTGTTTTGTTTCTGCGTAATTGCCATTGTTACACCCAATATCTTATATTAACTCACCAAATTGCTTTTTCACATTCAGGCCTCCATGCCAGTTGTACCACAGGCCGGGATTGAACCAAGCCATTCAATTGAAGAACTCACAAAAAGTAGGATTAGAGAGGCTAAGAAGGGCAAGTTGACTTTTAGAGTGGTATGCTTGAGAAGGCTTATTACACTCAATTCATTGCAGAAAGATCTCAACATCAACATTAACATTTTTTTTTTTTTTTTTGCTTGATTGAATCCAATTGTGATGTTATTTTCCATGGATTGCATGGGTGTAAAAGTTTCTATATGTGTTAAGTGTTTGACAAATGGCCTCCAAGAGATACTTTGGTTTGTTACTCTCATCTAACATGTTTTCTTTTAGTCTCTGTTTCATTTTTTTTCTTTTTTTAATATCAAATCCTAGATTTCCCATCTTAAGAGAAACAATCCTTGCAAGAAGATGATGTATTCAACCTCACAATTATCACTTACAAGGGGACTGTATGATTGGGTTGGTTGTTTGGCTAAGAAATGGTGGCTTTCATTTGCAGGATGAACTATGTTACAAAGCATTCCAACCTATATGTGTGCTTTGAATCCACTAGTTTATATATTATGGCAAAAAGTCTCTACTTTTACTAAGTTAACTATTAGAAAGACCTTAATCTCACATTCAATTACTAAGCCAAATGTGGGATTACAAAATATTTTTTTACAAGATGAGATGAGGGATGTCATTGATTTGGATGAGTGTGGTAAACATTACCTGTCTCATTAGATTAATCAATCTTTAGCTCCTAATAATATATATTTTTGGAACTTAGATACACATTTGTTTCTAAATCATTTGGTTCAACATCTATTTTTTGGTTTTTCTCGTAATCTAAAGGAGAGGTAGATTGTTTATCAATTTTTAGAGTCCAATACATTGCATTGTATCAATCGATTAGTTTTTCACATAATTTAAATTGTTACAGTTGATTTTCTTTCGTCCATTTATTAAATATCAAATATAAGTTGTTAGATTTTGGTTAAAGTCAAAAGTTGAAAAAGCTTTAAAATAATGTCTTGGAAATGATATTTGAGAATGTTTTAGAATTTTGAAATTGAATTGCATGTGTTTGGACTTTGTGGTAGAGTGGTTGAGTTTAACCTCCATTTTTAGTTGGGAGGTGCTCTAATTCTATAAATTTATAATAGCTCATTGATGTGATTTATATAAATTTATACAAATTTGTTAGTATTTATCTAGCCTCTATTTTCTTTCTTGAAATCCATTTCTATGATGATGATTGGAAATAATATATTATTATTGCGGACTCTCTTTCCCGTTTGGTATTTATAAATGTATGACTTGTCCCATTCTTTACATCGCAATTGACACTACATATAACTTGCAATTTAAAACATAATTTCAAATAACACATATAGATTTTTTAAATTACAAAATCTATAATATATGATTTCAATTATGTTCTATTAAAAATAACCAAATCAACTTTTTCGTGCATCGCGCGGGTCCACGACTAGTTAAAACTAAAAGGGATGATGTATATATTTGATGCATGAGCTACCTTCTTGTCAAGTACTCCATACCATTTTGTATACTTCAAATTGTTTTTCTCCACATAACCTATGTGCCCTTTTTTTATATTTCACCTCTGGAAATAGTAAGGCTTAATTACAAATATCCATGATAAATTATTGAAGTATTGTAATGTGCAACTAAACTTTAAAATTCTGTAATTAACACCCTAATTTAAAAATAATTTGTAATGTTAATCCCGTTGTCCAAATCAATATATAAATTAACAAATTATTTGACAGCTACCTAACCTAAACCATGAGAGCATTTGCAATGGATACCACAAATTACAAATATTCTGGCATCAATATCTTAATTTGAGATTAACCTACCTACTAATATGATGGACACTAATTTGGATGGTAGATGGATATGGAAAATTAATCTTGAATTAGAATATTGATCGCCAAATTTGCAATTTAGGTATTGTATTCCTAATAGTTTAGGGTGGATAGTTACAATTAACCAAACTAGGTAGTAACCTCCCACATATGCATGGGTACAATTCAGAATAACCACAATTACATATATATATATATATACCTAAGTTTTATACTATCAATATTCGTGCAATTCTTCAAAAAACCTTGTAGGGAGATTATTTGGTAGAATATGCAAATTGTTCCAGTTTAGTAAGAAAAAAGAAGGCAGTTTATTGACCTATTTTTATATACTTAGATTTTACATTTTTACATAATTATGTTGCCATGATATAATGAATTTTATCAATGTTTATTACAAGTTTATAATGAGTTTTGGCTTTTAGTCATTATGAAAAGGGTAAAACTTAGGTACAGTTCCTTAAGTCAAGTACATTAATTAGGTTTCTCAATTGAATTCAAACACATGGTTGCATTAATCAATGAAACACAAACAATGTTATCTTTTTCAAGAATATTTAAATTCAATGTATTTAAATTCAACTAGGAACCTAATGTACTTAACCTAAGGAATTGTACCTAAGTTTTACCCTTATGAAAATCTACTAAAAAGTCGGCCAGTTTTTTAGAACATAGTGAGATTTTCATTAATTAATGATAATTTTTGGTAAAAGAATTCAGATTAGTTTCATATGAGTTGGAAGTACTTTTAAATGGGCTTGAAATAGTTTTAAATTGATTGAAAGAAATTTTAATTAGAGGGATACATGACAGTTGACACAAAAGAGTGAATTTGAAATCTAATTTAGCATGCTTGGAAATGGGAGGTTAAGGGGGCATAGTAATCTTGAAAATCCTCAAATTTGACTGTTTGGCATGTGATTTCTCAACAATATCCATAAAAATGTTAGCCTTTGACATAAAAAGATCACTGTCTCAACATATTACTCCATAAAAGCTACTGCCAGAACAAACTCAAGTGGCTATCGTAAAATTTGGCACAGTACTCTATGCTCTACATTGGTTTCATAGTTCACTTTGGTACTTATAATTCACAAGAAACTGATTATTCCATCTCTCCAATTCCATGAAATCCCTGTAGTTCTCTTCCAAATTTTCAACTCAAACTTCTCAAAGCCTCTGATTGTATCGATAATGAATGGTGAACTACTGGATAATGTAACAGGAGTAAGAAATTCCCTTGAGCTGACCAAGAGGAAAAAGAAAAGAAAAATAAGAGAAAAAGGGAAGGTTCTATGCAACTCTTAGTATCAAAAGATAATAATTTATTTGTCAACACTTGTGCTAAACTTTGCATTTGGCCCTTAAATAAAATCATAGGCAGCAACTTCATATTCTGTTGTTTTTAGCTCTATGTACACGATTTTTTGCAATTTTTCTTGAAGAAAACCAAGATTCATGGAATTTTATGTGATGGAACTGGTATTAGCTTGTGTTTTGCCCAACCCTCATAAGCAATTCAACCCCGAACCCTCCCCCTGTGGTTTTAATAATTTGCCCTTTCATGTGCTTCTTTAACTGCTCCAATGTTAAATGTATAGCCTCCAAATGTGGATTCGCTCTTTTTCCAGCTGCAAACTCTCTGACTCTACCGTCAAACTCAATAACGCTACACCCTACCTCTTTATTTGCTCCATTCTTTCTCATCAACCCCTTAATTTCCTCTACATCTCTCCACCTTTCCTCAGTGGCATACAAATTTCTCAACATGACATAGATTCCATCATTCCGAGGCTCCATTTTGACTGCCTTGTTTAGTACTCGCTCGGCCCTCGTAGTATCCTTAGAGCATCCACATTCAAATAGAAATGAACTCAAGATTATCACATTAGCCTTGTAAGGCATTCTGTCAATCAACTGCTCAGCTTCCTCCAAGCATCCAGCCCTCCCCAGAAGATCTACCATACAACCATAATGCTCAATCTTTGGGGTAAGCCCGAATTCCTCTATTGCTTTAAACCACTTTTTCCCTTCCTCCACCAGACCACTATGGTTACAAGTAGACAAAACACCAAGCATGGTTACTTCATTTGGTTTATATCTTTCGCTTCGCATCTTTGAGAATATCTCCAATGGCCAAGACTGCAAATCCATTTATCAATGCGTTCCAAGAAGCCGTTACTTTTTCAGGCATCTCATCAAAAAGTTTTCTGGCTTTGCTAACTTCACCACATTTAAAAATTAGATCAAAATAGATTTAAATATTTAAATTAAACGCAACATCAATTACTCTAATGGACTAATATAAAGTAATGGTAGAGAGAGAGAGAGAGAGAGAGAGAGAGAGAGAGAGAGAGAGAGATGGCAGATGGGAGACTTGAGAGATAAACAACATTACCAACAGACCTAGAGCTGTACTCATGGGCAAACCTAGACCTGGAAGAAAAGACTTGGAAGCCTACACCATCAGAGGCACCACCAAAGTTGTCAAAGGTTCTTACAAACTATATGAACAACATTTTTTCTTCTTTATTTAGCAAAAAAAAAACATTTTTTCTTCTTCTTTTTTTTTATTTGGGGTTTTCAAAGAAACATTTTTTTTTGGTAAGTTGACATGTCACATCAATATTTATTATTATTTTAATAAAACTATTAGTCATGATAGGATTTTTCATTCATCATTTAACGACTATTTTGAGACAACGATGAAAGCTTGAAAATCAAATTAACACATTTAAAAGGTTGATGACCATTTTAACACAAATGACATAAGTTGAGAAACAAAATGGTAATCAAACCTTAAATCTAATTGTTAAAGAAAACAACACCTTTTGTGCTACATTGATCAATTCAACCACGTGCCTAACTTGTTTAAAATGCTACATAAAGACATGGATTCATTTCACTTAAATGTCCAAATGTGCTCCACCCCCATGGACCATAGTAAATACTATCACAAAACAAAATGAAAATTGAGATTTACGGAGAACCATATTCAGCTTCTCATGTGCCAAATATTAACCAAAAGTTGGCCACCATTGATCACCCAGAACGCTAGCTACTAATTATAAATATAAAACAAAGTGAACATTAAAGACTGACTTCATTTTTTTTTTTTTTTTGGTGAAAAGGAAATATGCATTAAAATAAAGAAGGATTACAAGAGTCTAGGTACAAAATACCCCAAATATCTGCCAATAATTGGCTTACAACAAAAGGAGGGAGAGAAACAAATTCTGAAAATATATCCAAAGAAAAGTTTCTCGCTTTGGACAAGCCTCCTCAAAAGAACATAGATAGATTCAGCCTTTACAAGCTCCTCCAAACACGTGAGTCATGGCATCAATTTCATCAGCTTCCTCCATATTAAGCTACACATTTAAATCAATAGCTTATGATCAGCATGTGATCAATTTTACATACATACTCAGATTACCTTAATTTGATAACAGAAATTCAATGTAATATGCCTGTCAGGTCACAAAAATTGTACTTTACTCAAAATGAATCATTTATTAATGTTTATGTCAAACACATACTTTGATATGAAGCCATTTTCAGTATGGTTATGAAGGTATGAAGTAAATAGAGAAAAACAATCAAATAGTCATCAATGGGGAAGCAGGACATAAGATTTCTGCCCCATGAATGGTTAAACTCTCAAGCATTGTTTGCAACCAGTTTGTAAATTCTTTTGCCACTAATTTCAATATGTTTCTACATTTGTTCTCATTTTTGTCCCTCATGTTTGAAAAATATCTGGGATTTGGAAATAGGTTCAGTAGAAAGTGCATAACAAAGTCAAAAAACAAATTTCCCATCAGATATATTTTGGGACGGTAATTGTATTATAATCATTCTTGTCATATGATTTGGTAAAAGAAACTCATATAAGAATATTTTGCTTTTCTTGAAAAATATCAAAGCAACTTACCATATCTGGTGTATCTTTCCCGAGAATGCGTTGGCCCAGATGAAAGAATTGGAGAGACCTATGATTCACCTGGCACTTCTCACAATAGGCAGTGAAGAGCTTGATAAACTGTGTATTACGCTTAATCTGATACAACAATGCTCGCCCATCCTGGAATTGTCATTGTAAAAAATGTATAACATAGCATATGACAGTGAAAGAATTTATGCAAGATGATAAGGTTGGAAGCTGTACAGAAAATAGATTTAATTGGATATACAAACTTGGCATGATACTTAATTTAGGTTGAGCTGTCAGTCATATAAAGGTTGTGGTAATGAATTAAATAGAACATCTTTACCACTCTATCTCGACTTTATTCACTGTGCGAGAAAAATAAGGAAAAAGAAACATGGATTTTTAATCACATTGATCTTTTAAGAAAAATTTCAGTACTAGCAATCACTGTAACAGATTTTAGACTCCATGTAGGACATTAATTATTTAAAACACATTTTTCAAACCATATTGAACCCAAATGCATTGTGTAAATTGTAATTTCAATAATTCAGGATATTATCACATATGATTTACTGTCCTATTGTGGTTCAATGGAAAACACAAACACCTTAATCAATATTTCCCTTCTCAATGAGTCTACCCTTAGTAAATTCCGACCATCTTCCCCTCTCCTCTCCCTTTACTAGCTATGCATTCCGTTGTAGCAAGCCACAAGTTGAGAGCTTGTTTAAGTAAAATAGCTAACCAAATTGTGCAAGTTCACAACTGGTAAGAACTCCTCAAAAATCTTGCCAAGCAGACCTAAGAGAGAAACAACATCACCAACAAGCAAGTCTACACATATTTATGTTCAATTGCAACATTAGGTCCCTTTATTCAAAAAACATCCATACTCCAAACTATAATAGTTGATACTCAAAATTCTATTTGCTCATACTCAAAATCTTTTAGCTCATACCATTCCCATCGATCACCCTTAACAAAGTCATTAGAGGCACCAAAGGGTGCCATCCAAGCATGTAATAAGTACACAAATTAGAGAAGCTCCTCTGACACTAAAAGCCACAAAAAGACAAGGACAATTAGAAAGGTAAACAGGACAAGATCTAATTTATTAGTAAGAGAAACCTAAATGGATATAGATTGTCCCAATGGCCTTTTCACCTTTCCTACTATATAATTGAATAGAATTCTCCCCCCTTAACTCAAACTTTGAGCCATTTTCACCGAGAGCAGCTTCCAATTTCCCACCTCTCCCTCAAAAACTAACATAAAATGTGGCCACATTAACCTATCTTAATATGTACCAGTACAATAACCATCTTTCTGAACAATGCCATACGAGTATTCTATAATTTTCCTTGAAACAATGCAGTAGTATAAAGCAAATATTCTGGTGAAAACACAAACATACATACAAACCTATATATGGAGAAAAGATGACATTAATTCAGATCAGTAACAGACTAACAAACAGTAAGTAATACATAAAACATGAAAACATCCACATTAATTACCAAAATACCATTTCCCAAACACTGTTTCCCCACCCTTTTTTTTTTCTCATTCCTTTTATTTTTTAGTTTATTTATGTTGGAAATCATTAATACTACAAACCACACGCCAAACAATGATGATTATTATGAAAGCCAAAAAGAAAGCCACATTATCAAATGAAAAAGTGTGCACGTGAGATTAGTATTACCAGTATAAAAAAGCAAAACAAAACCCACCAGACATTTTAACAATAAAATAATATAAAGATACAGCAAGCACAGATTTCCGAAGAAGAATACCCAGAAACAAAGAGATACCTGACCGTTGACAGTGATGACGATACTGGGACTGGGCACTTCTTCATCCATGGCATTCCCCTCGCTAGCTTCACCACGCTTTCTACTTATTTTCAGCTATCATAAGAAATTATGTCTTTGTCAATATTCTTCAACTCTTACAAACCCTAAAAAGTTTTGTTTTTTGCTCTCCATTTCGAGTATTTGAAAAACCAAATAGTGTTCAAAAGACAATTTTTTTAATATTTGAAAAATGAAAAAGAAAGGAGAAAGCTGGAGAGAGAGAAGATCACACCGGCGGTACTGTCAGCGGCAGCTCGCGGTGGTGATGGCGAGTGGGGGTTGAGCTCATGGAGTAATCGGTCATGGAGGCTACGGTTTCAGAATTGAAGAATGAACAGTAAAAAAAGAAAACAAGTGAATATTATTGTTGATCGCGTCTGCAACTGCAACCCCAATAACTCAACTTAGAGAAGTAAATAGGCAGCCATGTGAAAGTGCCAGTCCAAAGAAGTAGACTTTGCTGGATTGGGATTCCTGGCATGCATGTGCTGCAGTTACTCAATCCGAGGTTGGTTGCCATTTTGGAGATTTACTAAAAAGCGGAGTGTCAGGAAAGCATAGAAAAAGCCCAAAACATTTTAGACTTAGACAATAATGCCCTTTAAGTTTTTTGAATTTCCCCTCCTCATACTCCCTCTACTTTCACACCTTTTCATCTCCCCCTCCGGACAAGTTTGGCTCCGGGTTGGAGCACTTCCTCCAAACTACCCATTCATTGCATGACAAGTGTCCGGTCATGTGCAGTAACTTAACACCGTTAAGCTTAAACTTTATTTTCTCTCTCCTCTATCAGACACACTCTCTCCTCCATCTGGTTCTCTCTCTCCTCCATCGCCGGTTCCCAATTGCAACCCCGGTCCACGGCACACTTTGATTCACCATCATCTCCGCGTTTACCAACCCAACCCAGTGAGCAAGTCCATCACACGCGCCACCATGAGTGAAGATGCTTCATCATACCCTCCAATCGAGCCGAGCAATTTCGACCTCATCGTCCTCGGCACGGGCCTACCAGAATCCATGCAAGCTTCGTTTGCGACGAGAATGGGAGATTGAAGAACGTGTCGGAGCTTGGGGCTGACATGACGGAGAAGAACCGCGACACCCAAGGCAGCGGATCCGTTTAGATCTGTTCATATCATTGTAGATCTATAACTTCAGATCAAAACCCATACTCAAATTAGAGAGAGAGACACCCAAGGCAGCGGATCCGTGTGCAGTGGACCGATGGTCGCCGATTGGCCGAGGCTGGGGGTTGGGTTTTGTTGAGGAAGGGGGTTTCGGCTAGGGAGGTTTGATGGAGTGGACCGGTGATGTGGGGTTGTTGGTTCAGTCGGGGTTGGGAACCGGCGAGGAGGAGAGAGAGAACCAGATGGAGGAGAGAGAGAGAGTCCGTGGAGGAGAGAGTGTCTGATGGAGGAGAGAGAAAATAAAGTTTAAGCCTTAATGGTGTTAAGTTGGTCATGTGCAGTCACGCAATGAATGGAGAGTTTGAAGGAAAGGCTCCAACCCGGGTTGGAGCCAAACTTTGTCCCCTCCCTCCCACAATGTGATGAGTCTCACTTAACCGCACCACCTGGCACCTGGCTCTTATTTTAAAATTTTGTTTTTAATACTTTCATGCTTAAAACTCATGAACTCCTCTAAAAAAAATTTGGGATCTCTTTTTTTGTTTTTTTGATAAAATTTGGGATCTCATAAATGAAAATAAATATATAAGTATATTATATGAACAAAACAAATATTCAATTTAGTATAATAAACATTAAGTCTTTAAAATATTTAATATTGTTATAAATAATTTTGACGTAAATATATTATTGGTCTCTATTGTTTATTTATAGAGAATTATTGGTATTTGAAATTTGAAAAAAGTGTTGTTGGTTTCTGAAATTTAAAAAACTAGACAATAGCCCGTGCAATGCACGGGACAAACTGTTTAAATTCTTCTTTACCTTGTTTTAAATTCTATATATAAAAAAATATTAATTGACATTTTTTGTCCCCAAAAAAAAATTGAAACTTTTCTACATATGTTTTCAAGAGTTGAAATTACAAATACATAATGTATAGTTAAAAATCGACAAAATGTTTGTTGAGATTACAAATACATAAAAGTAATCTACAGAAACGATTTCAAACAATTTGGGTTATTTTTTTTATTTAATTTGGTACTGGAGAATTTATGATTTCCAGATAGACAAACTTTACCACATCAACTTTAAGCACATTAGATTTACACCCCTTGACCTCGTCTCTTGAAGAGACAATTTCTCTGAAAAGGATGTTCACCTCTCAATAGTATTCAAACAATGCTTGTTTGCAAAATAGTTTAAAAATATATATAATATTGAGCAAAATACCCCGTTATCAATGGAAGCACATTATGCTAGAGGGATTCCATTGACATTGAGAATTAAAAAAAAAAAAAAAAAAATTATGGAAATGTTTGACTACTAATGGAGATTTGGAAGTTTTCTGCTTGAATCACATGAACAAAATCTTGGTAGAAAATTACTTAGGGTCAATCTAATGGGGTCAAGATATACATTAGGGGCGTACAATTCATAGCAAATTGTTTTACAAAAATATACAAACATGCTGAGTATTATTCACGGTGAGATGTTCATGCTTGATAATGCTGATTACTGCTCATGATTGACACTTGCTTTTAGTATTCCAAGAAGAGGGCAGTAAGGTGGGATGCCAAATTGATGTGTTTTGACATGCTAGAATCCCCACCTCCATATGCAGTAAAATTGTGTGCCATATTACCAACCTATGGTCTTCTCTTTCATAAATTTTCATTGCCTTCAAAACATAGTTGTCATCACGGGTTCAAAATGAGTCCTGCAAAGAGGGCAAAATAAAATGAAATAGTTAATGACCATTAACTACAATAATCTGAATACCCGTAAGAATTGAAGTCTAGATAATAAGCCACGTAAAGTATGAGTTCTAAGCACAAACATGAATCCAGCATAGGTGTAAAGAGTACCTAGAAAGTGTACTGCAAGGAGCAAGAGAGTCACTAAAAAAATACTAAAAATACTACAAATATATTTAAGCTAAACCAACATATATGGCATATAGAACCCCTATAGAGTAAAAATCAGATTAAGTTTTTTTTTTTTTAATTTAAAAAAAAAAAACAACTGAAGCAACATGCATTACAATTTACAACATAAAATCAAATGAGTAAAAACTTATAGCACATAATAAAATCTTATTCATCTCAAAACCATATAAAAGTCATAATCAGTTGCTCAACCCATTGATATCAAAAGGAAAAAAAGAAAATACAACCTAAAATAGAATTTAAAAAGATTTGTCTTCCAAAAAAAAAAAATTATATATATTCATTGGAACTTGTGATGGCTAAATAAGAGAATAGAAAACGCAAGGTAGTTTTTTTCACATAACAATTGCATTTCACACCATGAATCAAACTCAACCAGATGAGTGAAAAGATAAAAAAGAAAGTTCATTTTTTTACACTTTTCCTAAGTCTTCACTCCACATACAGTTTTCATGCCAATGGAGAACAAAAGGGCCACTTTATAAATAGTATAAATTTCCAATATAGGAAAAGAGATTAAGAAAAATCTATGGAAGCAATTGTATTGACAATCCCAAAAATAAACATGACGCACAGAACATACACCAGATTGATTTGAAACATTAGCAAAAACTTAACATATGACAACAACCAAGCTTTCGTACCAAATTTTTTGGAGTCGGCTATTGATGAGTACAATAGAAACAATAGAAAAAGCTTACTGAACCATAAAAAATCCCCCATTCAAAACTACAATCTTAAAGAAATTTTTTTATAGAAACAAAAGGATAAGCTCGCAAACCATTAAAAAGTATTGGAATTAGACCTAAAAAACACTCATAGTTCCACTGATAAAACCTGAGCACGCAGGTTACCACAAAGATGTACAACAGAAATTATGACATTATAAAGCCAAATCACAAAGGAAATCTACAGCCAAAAGGAATTCCATTTTCATTTAGTATTGGAATGAACACATAGACAGACATAAAAAGATTAGGATGTTTTAAGGTGGAAACCTGGCAAAAATGGGCAGTTTTATACTCTATCTTTCTATTCTGTTTTGAGAGGTCCCATTGAGCCAAGATTTCCTTGGAAAAGTATTTGGGGTGTTAAAGCTCCTAAAAGGGTCTCTTTTTTTGTATGGACAGCGACTTGGGGTAAGATTTTTACCTATGATAACTTGATGCACAGAGGCTTCGTAATGGCTGGCTGGTGTTGCATGTGTCGTAGGGATTAGGAGACGGAGGATCATCTCTTACTTCATTGTACTCAAGCTAGGGATGTATGGTACTCTGTTTTGAATTATTTAGGTGCTCCCAGAGAAGGTAGTGGACCTACTGTTTGGCTAGTTTAAGTGGTTCAGTAAGCATAATTCCAAGTGTGGGACCTGGTGCCGTTGTGCTTAATGTGGACTCTTTGGCGTGAAAGAAATAGACGTACTTTTGAGGATGCAGATCATTCGGGAGCTAAACTTCTGGAATTATTATACGGGTTATTATTTGATTGGGCTAGAGTTTGGGGTTTTACTACTATTAGTTCTCTTGCTAATTTTGTAATTTCTTTAGGATCTACTCACTCTGTTATTTCAAGCCCCTTGTAATTTATTCTTTTCCTAACTACATACTTTATGCACTTCGTTGAAGTTTTTTCTTTGAATAAATTCATTTTATCTATCACAAAAAAAAAAAGGTAATAATTATGTCTAGAAAAAAATAAAATAAAAAATAAAAAGCTGATAGTACCTAATTTTTACACAAACTCATTGAATTAAAACTAAAATCCACTATATTTTTAAATACAATCAATCTAAACTCACAAACATCTTGGGTAACATTATAAATTACGACAATAGTTTATAACCATATAAGACATTAGGGCTGAACCAACAATCATATTATTCAACTGGAAATATCCAACAACAATGAAAGAAAATTCTTAAAACTGAAAGGGAAAACTTTTTTTTTTTTTTTTTTGGATGCCAAATTTTCTTCTCCACCTTTTACATTAAGAAGCTACCAAAAAGTAAAATAAATTTTGTATACCTTTCTAGGCCAAAAAAAAAAAGGGCAACTTTTTTTTTGTCATAAATGTAGTCTGCACTCAAATCATATGCTTGCCTTGAACTTCAAGTAATAAAGAAGACCACTCACTTGAATACTTGAATTACTACATCCATGCCCTTAGTAAAACAAAAATCGACATTGCCTTCTCTTTGAAAAAGAACAAATGAAAGTTCCATCAATTGACGGATCCTCAAGTCTCAAAACCCATTTATCTCACTTTCCAGGTTCAGAAATCAAAAACCCTCCATGGTACCAAATTCAAGAAAAATGGCAGTACCTAAGTTTGAAGAAAGGCCTCAAAATAATCTAGGATCATTATCTCTACATGCATTTAAGCGAATGTAGTTATATATGTACAATCTGCAATATTTTACCACTCATAATTACCACAACCAATATACTATGTTCTCATCACTTTTGTGTTATATTACTAGAAGAATAACTTTTCTTCAATTTCTTGATAGCAACCTAAGAGAAATATCATAAGAGAACCATATAACTTATGAGGGAAATTTTAGTAAACAGAAAGGGTTTAAAGAGAAAACATTCTAAAATTGCACATGAATAGTGATCAAACTATTAAACAATGGTCATACACAAACTGAACAGTGGAAATTCCATTAAACTATTAAACAATGAATACCTTAATCAATTCAGCAATCATCAGTCTTGTTGGTAGGTCTGCCCTTGGATTTGAGAGAAATTTCATTAGATCCTTTCTCCTGATATTTTTTTTATAAAAAAAAAAAAGACTACATCAAATGGTTAACAAAGAAGCGAAATTACAAAGATAACTGATTTATATTATATTGAAACAAAACTTTTCTCAACAAAATAACAACCATAAGAAAGAAATCAATTTAAAATTTGATCACAAAATGGGAAGAACAGAACTCGCATTAAATAAGGAATTTCACATATCACATCTAAAAGAAAATTCATCAAACATATGGCAGGCAGGCGCAACAATAGCAAATAATCAAAATATCAAAAGGTCCATTATGCAAGGACATGAACTGATACATTAAAGTCTTTACCATGCCACTGAAATTTTTCAAGTAGTTTATAATAATAATAATAAAATTACAAAAAAAAAAAAAAAACATTATGAATATTGAATTAATTGGCTCGAACCAAATAGACAACAGGCACGTGGTGGACCAGGGAAAATAAAGAATTTCATGTACCTGATCTACCCATGTACAATCTAAATAGTGTTGAGATAATTTGAACTTGAAGGAGAGGCTGTTGAAAAAGTTGAGCCCCGCCATAAGAACCTTGGATTTTTCGTGACCAATTTGGAACGGAATCAACTTCAATCCTCTTTTGCATTGCTCTCTATAAACAATGATGATTACATCGTTTAGTAAAATGGATTTGTCGTGGCCTTATTGACTTTAGTAGGAAATTTAGACTTAATGGAAATTACCTTACAATAGGTGTAGTTGAACCCTCACTGTTGCTGAAGCAGAATTCTCAAGCTGCATGCAAGTCCGAGTCCGAGTCCGAGGTTATCTCAACACAGAAAAGAGAACAGAGAAAAAAAAAACCTAGAAGCCAAAATCAACAATTAGATGAATAGGAAGTTTGAAAGGTTAAAGCCATCATTCAATCGTTCGTTTTGAAGAAAGCAAGAGGAATGGGGTGAGATATTAAAAGACTCCAGGTGAAGCCGAAAGATGAGGAAGCGTTTTTTTTTTTTTTGATAAATGAGGAAGCGTTAGAATGAGGAAGAAAAGGAATCTGAGATGGACAATGTTTTATATAATGTCAAAGAAACAAAACGACGCCGTTTTGGGAAAAAAGAGAGAAAAAAATTCACCTAGGGTTGCCCCGATGAATGGTGAGAAGAGAGAGGGAGATTGGAAAGTCAAGATAGACACTTTAATTCTAGTTGTGGCAACTGAAACGGAGAGGGAGATGAGGGGAAGGGAGAGAAAGAGTCAGACACGTGAAGAAGAAAAACTCCAGTGGGTTTTTTTTTTTAAATTTTGTAAAACTTCCGAAACTACGTCGTTTTGGGAGACTTAACGTGTATAATAGGGTAACCCGTAAAAAAAAGGTTTAAAATGGTTTTTTTTTTTTTTTTGCTCAAAAATTTTTTTAAAGAGTATTTATTTGTACATTTAAGAGTATAACTTTATTCATATAAATTTATTATTGACAGGTTTAAATATATTGACAGGTGACAATTACTCTACCAATAAAATTCTGGCACGTGGTGTTGTTTGTCCAAATAGGATGACATGTGTTCATCTAAAGACATTGCCATATATGCCACATGGCAAATAAATGGCAATGTCTTCTAGTTTCATATATATATAGATGTCACACGTTAACCACTTCAAACAATGACATTTGGCAATTTGAGAAAAAAATTCTCAAATATACTTTTGGAAATGATACATAAATTCAAACATATGACTTTATGGAAATATTAACAATATACTTTCATAAATTGGATTATTATTTTAATACTTAGTAGGCAACGAATTAGATTCCATAACGCTGCTATAAGGCTAGACGATGACTAGGCTGATCCATGAGATTAGGCTACCATGTTTTTCTTTTGAACGCAACTCACACGTCACATATATACATGTTGATTTTTACCAAGTCTTATTCAATTTACTTCATGTTCCTCTTTGTACTTGTTTGTGGCATTACATAGGAAGACTATTGAAATAGGTATTGAAAAATTTTGACAAATTAAATGTTTCCCTAAAAGAATGACAAACTCCAACGTAACAAGTGTTTGGCACCGTTTGTTTTTAGAACAATATAATTGATTCAATAACCTCCAGTTTTATGCAATGTCCATTGAAGGACTTGAAAAGGGGCGTGAGGTGATTGTTTAAACACGTTAGTTTTATTTCACCAAGTATCACATTATCATGCATTTATCCTTATATAAGATTAGCATCTCATAAAATCTAATCATTTCCAAATAATAAATAAAAGGGGAGAGAAAGAAAGCTAAGTTATGGCTAAGTACCCCCATTAAATATTATTAGTAACTTTATTATGTCACAAGCTATTTTTCATGAATAAATAGCTATGAAAATCTACAGTTAGTTAAATTTCTTGCAAATATATAAACATATATGTGCTACTTGAGGTAAATTGCAAGATAAATAATGTTCTAGGCTGATTAGTCTGCCAAGATGAGCACGAAAAAAAAATTGGTCGTTGGCCTAATGAGAAACATATCACAAGGTATGAATTCAATTTGTATCCTCCAAACGAAATTTCTCTTACATCTTGTAAAGGATGGTACCGTCGTCCAGGGGCGGATGTAATGTATGACTAGGTATATATAAGTTCAAAAAATATAGCTTTGTTAAAATGCCCACCCTCATTTTTGTTTCAAATCCTTATCTATGTTTAAAAAAAATATATATATATTAAAGAAGATAAATCTATCAACAGTTATATCAAATACCCTAAACAATTCAAAATTATAACATTTACCACAAATAACACAGAAAATGGCCAATAAT
>BKZX01030028.1:91918-130734 GCA_014362285.1 Fagus crenata | reverse complement strand
ACATGTAGCCTAGTGGTTTATAATATGATTTGTCCTAGAGTTGATATTCCACCCTTTCAAAATCTTCATCAAATCTTAAAATAACAATGGAATAGGAGAAATATCATTTTGATGGTTTGACAATGTAAATAGGTTTTTTAGGTCTAGAAGTGCTCTGTAGAATATAATGTTGGAGAGTTAGAATACATGGTTTTCATGTCAAGAGAATTGCTGAAATGGGATGTTATGGATGAGTGGAAAGACAAGAATTGAATAATTAAGGAATGGAGGAATTAACCAAAAGTTAGAGGTAGCACAAATGTGCGGTGAAGACTATTTGCTCCACCACAAGGAGTGATTAGGGGTCACTAAAAGGATGATGAAGGCCAGTATGATTGTGGTTTTAGAGATATAGAAAATAAATGATGAATTGTGCATTTACTTTAAAAATGATCCTGGAAGAAGTAGAGTGCTGGAAAATAATTAATGTAACTAACCTAAAGCACTCATTGAGTTGGATGTGTGTTCTACATATGTGCCATGATACTTAAAATAACTACTTTGGACAGAATTGTGATTTGTTACATACAAAATGTGCTCTTAATGCATCTATTGGTTTAGAAACCTTTTTATGGAGAATCCAATTTGTCAAAAGTGTGGAGGACTGTATGTGTGCTTGTCAGACTAATTTTTGACAGAAATTGCGATTTGTTTCAATAAGCACTTTAAATGCACCTTGTGGCTAACCTTAGTTCAAGCTAGGACGAATTTTCTGTGTGTGACTTGTTACTGCCTTCGGACAGAAATTGAATTTTGTTTTTATTTTTGAAACAAAATTGAAATTTGTTTCATTACGGGCTCTAACAATATCACTAACTGTACTTGTGTTCGTTTCAACTCTGATTGTACTTTGTGGACTTGACTGTGTGCATGCATGTGTGTGTGCATGCATGCATGTGTATTTGTGATTGCCTGCCTTTATGACTGCTGGTAATTGCAAAACACATGGCATTGATGCATGCAATTGTTATATATTTTGTCAGAATTTGGTTCATGAAGGAGCATTTCAGCCTTGGAAGGACCCATCATGTTTGGGAGTTTTACCCCAAAGGTAACCAGATAATTTTCCTCCGATTCTGATGGCAGTATCTCAAGATTGCAAGGCAAGTGCATCTGACAGAGTGCAGTTGTAGCTATCAAGGCTACATGTTTTCTTTTGGCTCGATGTATAGTAAGACCTAGTGTGAAAATATTGTGGCAAATACAGTGTTGTCTATTTGGAAGCTGCATATGATTAAGGGTATGTTTAGAACGGAGAGAGATGAAGGGAGAGAGGTGAAGGGAAGGTTACATTCCTATCACCTTCCTTCACCTCTCCCATCTCCTTCCATCGAATCAATTTTTGGATTCTAAAAGTACCCTGAAAATAATTTTGATTCAAGCCTGTAAATGTTTGTCAAATATGACTGATTAATGGGTTCCAGGTTTGAATGTGAAATTGCTCATTAGACCCTAAAAGGTTGCCCCCAAAATACACCTTAAGCTATTTTGCCAAAGATTCTTTTCTTTCCTGAAACAAATAAGCACCTAGGGGCTGTAGTTTAGCTGAGATAAACAGGCAAACAAAACCAAGACGGTTTTTGACAATCGCAGATTTCATCAACCTCTTGAGTCTAAATCCAGCATAGCAAAAGAAATATGAACTGATTTGCGAGCAACCAATTGATTGTAGGGGCTAATAAAAACTGCCGATGGAAGGTCCGATCTCAAGTCTCAACCCATTTTTTATAACGAGAAAGACGGTATGAAGTAGGTTAATATTTATACAAATATAACTATTCTTCCCTACATGAAATAAAGCTGTTCAATAGAATTTATGTATTACATTGACATTATCTTGAACTTGGTGTAATTTTCAAATTGGATGTGTAGTTTTTCTAATCTTGTCACAACCTAAAACACTGGCTCCAGTTACTTTTAACAGCCATTTTGCCAAAATCTAATCATTGTACATCTTGAGGTTGGCCATCGTGGTTAATAGAACTCGTGGCTTTGCCATGCTGAAGTTGAGGACCCCTGCGTTCATGTTGTATTTGATTTCCCCATCAAAGAGCAGCTTCCTTATGTAGTGCTCTATGAAAATCAAAAACCAATAAAAAAAAGTGAGTTTTATGAAAATAAAAACTTTTGCTTACATGAGTTTGTCCTGAAAAGATTTGTTTGAAAAAGAAGGGCGTAGATGGAAGCATCCATGGAAATCCGGAGCTTTTTGGAGTCCCTCTCTATCTATCTATCTTTTTATGTTTCCATCTTTTATTTGATATCACAGCCGTCTCTTTAATATTATGTCTTTTATTTTCTCCCATTCATGTTCCCTCTCATCCTTAAAATTAGGATGAAAGTAAGCACACACCATTACCAAGAAAAACAGATAGGCAATTTAACAAATTTAGTTTTATGTTGATTAACTCTATTTCTTTATAAAACACTAACCATTAATAACTACTCATCTTTATCTTAAGCAATTAAATATCAGTTTTTTTTTTTTTTAAATGGTGATAACTGTTTTAAGTTTATCCCTAAAAAGTTGTATGGTTTTTAAATTTGATTTTTTAAAAATTAGAGAAAAAAGCAAACGTGTGAAGTAGAATAGATATGTTGTAGTGTTATTTTTAAAACTAAATTCAATTAGGGATGTGGAAAGTGGAAGAAGAGTGAAAGTGTGAAACTACCATAAAAAAAATTACAAAATAAGAACGTGGAGTTTAATGTTTGAATTTTTTTTTTCTTTCTTTATATCCACTTAATTGGTTTGTACCACAATTAAAGACTAAAAATAAGGAAAATTGAATTTGAGAGGACTTGCAAGTGGGAGAAAGATTTATATTTAAAATTCAAACATTAGTAGGATTTTATAATTTCTTTTAAAGTAACTGCTTGGATTTAAAAAATAAAATTTTAAAACGTGTGTGAGGATTAAAAAAAAAAGGTGATAAAATGTGTGTGAGAGGATTATCAAAAAAAAAAAAAAAAAGGTGAAATAATTTTTTAAGTTAAACTCTATATTAACGTGTAAACAAATTTGTAAGACTTGATAATCTACTTATTTGTCCCAATTATATTTATTTTTAGTGTGTGTGAATTAATAGATTAAATGAGTATTTTTTACAATTAAATAGACTATTTATATGTATTTTTAGTTACATAACATTTTTAATAAGTCATGTGATTTTTTTAAATAATACATATAAATAATTTATTTAAGACTAAAGTTCACTTTTGATCCCCTAATTTCAAAAATTTTCATTTAAACTCTATAAGTATTTAGTTATCAAATAAGTCATTCCATTCATATTTGTTAAAGCCCCATCTGTTAACTGCCAATTAAACAAACAATCACATGTCTACGTCATCATTTATTTCCACGTGAACTTATCATGTCATATCATATATATTATATAAAAAATTATTAAAAAAAAAAAAAATACTGATCCTCTCTCTCTCTCTCTCTCCAGATTTCATAAATTCAATTCCAAATTTTCAACAATATCTATAAATTTCATATCTTTTTATTTGTATATTTTCGTTAAAATCACCCCCGATCCTCAAAACCACCGTAAGCTGCCTCCTTCATTCTCAAACCCACCTACAGGTTGCCTCCTCTGTAACCTCATCAAATTTCCAGGTTGTCTCGCTTCAAGTCCTCTCTCCCGACTTATTCCGTGAAAGAATTCATCTCTCCCTCCCTACCTACAAAACCTATCTCCAAATTCACTTTCAATCGCCACCTACAAAACCCACTTTCAGACCGTCGCCCAATCTCCTATGGTTTGTTTTTGCTGATGTAACTTGTGATTGGTTGGGGGAGGTTTGATATTGTGGGTCCTCAAAGATGGAGGTTCAACAACGGTTTTGGGTCTTTGCAGAGGCATGGGTCAGTGAGTATTTCAATATCTTCTTTTTGAATGCGGCCACTGGCAAGGCAACATGATTGAGAGCACCAGCAACGTTATTGGTATCATTACTGTTACTGTTATTCTTAGGGTTATTAGCATTGCAGCCAAGTTTCCAACTATCATTTCTTTCACAGGTTGGACGCTGTGTTATGTCCTCCCTCAAACTGTTTGAAGAAATGTCAGAACCAAAGTTTCCATCACTTGATTTTGTGTGAGTTATTTTTCTCCACCAATTTATTAAAATGTTATCTTAAGTTGAAAAAATTTGTGGCAGATTCAGATTGATTTTAATTGCTATCATGTAAAACTGGGGAAAATTAATATATTGAGAACAATTCTTAATTAACAAAAAATTCTTCTCTGCTGCCCTAAATTATATTTTCCAATCTGCTTCTTTGCCCTTATAACTAAATCTTATTTAAATTGCTATCATGGTGAAAAAAAAGATTCATATTATGAAATTTTCGTTAATTCTTTGCTTTCAAATGTTACATAAATAGCAAAGATGATAAGCTTTGGGTTTGTATTACTTCCTTAACAGTTTTGTGGGCATGCTAACTGGTTCATTGCGGCATAACCAAAACAATTTTATCCTCCTATGTAAATGCTTTTCAAAAGTATTAGTAATCAAATGTTTAAAAAGAGAACATTATAGCATTGTTTATTATCCCCTTGCCTTATAGGAACATCTAAAAGTCATTCAGAACAATGTTACTAAGCTAAGAACGAGCTAAATCATATTTTCCACGTTTGACATTATTTTGTTTGATAGATCCCATTTCTTCACAAAAATATTTTCTAAAAATCAAGGTGAGAACTCTCAAACTTCTCTGATTATTTATTTATTTTGGTTATCTGATTTGGTTGAACAACTATACTTTATTCTGGTGCCTCCTGGGCAAGAGGATAAACTGCTTAGCCCGTCAGGGGTGATTTGAGGCTGGAAGGCGGGGAGTACTCCCACTCAAAAATGATTTTCTGGATTACCCGGCAACTGGATCTGGCGGGTGAGGTCAGTTGTCCGTAGGTTTTACTACTAGTTAGAGACGAGTCCAAAGGGCTCTTCTTTAGAAAGGTTCCTACGTTATCAAAAAAACTATACTTTATTCTGGTTTGACAAATCTTAATTTTGTTTTTAATGACTTGAACATATTTCGTATTCATACTAACTTATAATAAATCTCTCTGAAAAAAAAAAAAAAAAAAATCTCTACATATTTTGGTTCAATTTTATTTACAATTTTTTTTTTTAATTTGTTTGATAGGTCCTAATTCATGATTTATGTTATTAATTAGATTATGAATTGGCAATTGAGGTGAAAATACTTGTAAGCCTTCTATTGCTTCTTGAATTTGCCTGAGTGATATTCTCTATCAATTTATTTTACTGTGTTGGTTTATTTTTTATTTTTTTTGAATTTTTGTTGTTAAGGTGATCAGAGATAAAATTGTATGCATTGGTTTAGTTATTGCTTGATTTATGATAATTTATTATGTCGGTAAGTGATGCTGTTAATTTGTAGTAGATGAGCTTTTAGGCAGGGCACGCTGTGGGTTTGGTTTATATTATGTCTATAGGTTGTGTTGTTTTGATAATAGTTTTGTGGAAATGTCCTAAGGCCAGACTATTGAGTATTGGTATAACAGTTGGATTTGTAAGCATGCTTTTTTTTTTTTTGATAAATAATGCGTTTTATTGAGAAGCCCAAAAAGGGACAAAAGAATCAAAATTTACAAAGGTCTATCAGCTCCAAAATGGAGTGCATAGAGGCAACACCAGACCCCACCACCCAATCCAATAAAGTATGAAAGAAAAATAATTTAAGCTCAGGGAGATGGCGTTCCGAATCATCAAAAAGCCGAGCATTTCGCTCTCGCCACAAACACCAAAGCACACAATGGGGAATCATCTTCCAAACCAAAGCATGATCATGACGACCCAACTGCCTCAACCAGCAAGAGAAGAGATCCAGCACTGATCTGGGCATAACCCATTGAACCCCAAACAATCCAAAACCCAAGGACCAAAGATCTGCAGCCATAGATCAGTGAAGAAAAAGATGATCTACACTCTCCCCTTCCCTAAGACACATACAGCACCAGTTTGGGATGATAAAACCACGATTCCGCAAATTATCAAACGTGAGAGCTTTCCCTAGGGAGGCAACCCAAGAGAAGAAAGCGATACGGGGAGGGACCTTAGCCTTCCAAACCATCTTCCAAGGGAACAGAACTGAATTAGGAGGGGTTAAGGATCGATAATACCTCTTTACCGAAAACTTAACATTTCAATAGCTCGCCCAGCAGCAGCGATCCTCCCCCTCCCCTGTCAATGGTCTTGCATAAATACATTCCATGAAGGAAGTGAGAGATTCCAACCCCCAATCTTGTACACACCGAATAAAGGATAAGTTCCAATGAAGCATCCTGGACTCGAAAGACATAAGATCAGCTATAGAAGCATCCTTGTCTCGGGCAATAGAGAACAATTCCGGGTAAGACAACCTCAAAGGCTCCTCACCACACCACTGGTCATGCCAAAAACGAATCCTCACCCCATCTCCAACCTGCATATATAACTGATTAAAAAAAGACTCCCACTCTTGTCGAATAGTTTTCCACAAACTCAATCCATAAGAACCCCAAACTTCTTCAGAGCACCAACCTTCCCTTAGGCTCCCATTTGTAAGCATGCATTTAACGTAGGTTGTTTGTGTAAAATTCGAATGGTTTTGGATCCGTTCTTTTGAACATTAAATTTTAACACGAGTAAAACATGCTCAATGTTATTTTGTAGGGAAAGAGGGATTGAAACAAGTTGGATGTCATGTACTGAGATTATCTAAAGAGATGCTACCAAATTATTAGACAAGACTGATTTGAGTAAGTTGCTGAATAGATGTGGACGGCTAATTTAGTTTAGTTTTTCAATTATTTTTCTATGGATCTGAGTTCAAGCAGATTAGATAATGGTAAAAAATTGAGAGAGAGTGGTAGAGTTTATTTTCATGAATTTGTAACAACTATTGGACCTATCTTGAGTTTTGTAATGTTATGTGGTTGATTTTAATGATGTTCATAATCCTCCGCTGATGTCTTCTTTTTTAGTTGTTTTTCATTTTGAAGAAATTGGATCATCTCTTTTAAGATTTTGGAATCGATTTAGTTCATATTATAGTTTTTTCTCATTTGTCTATCATTAATGAACATATTGGTCAAATTTGGTGTTGGTACTTGGTCTGTTTATTGAGCTATGGTTTACATAGCACTGGTCGTGCTTGTTATATTTTCCTTAACACCCTGATTATAACTCTGAGCTTGAAATGCTAGATTACTGTACATTTTGATCTTTCTTTTGTACTGTATCTACACTCCCAATGTACTTGTATTCCATTTTTTCTATTAATGAAGCATTACTTATAAAAAAAAAAAAAAAAAAAGTTAGAGTGGCAAAGATGGTGATTTTTTTAAATCTATATTACATTTTTTTTTTTTGATAAGTAATAGGAAATTTTATTGATAGAAAAAAAAACTTAGTACATAAGTAATGTACTAAGAGCAGAATCACAAGCAACCATCAATAAAATGAAACATAGAAAAGTGAGGCTGACTATGCATAGCCGCCATCCACTCCACTATAGTACGGAGAAAGATCAATTTTAAGTCCATAGAGTGCCGTTCTGAATCTTCAAAAGCCCTCCTGTTTCTCTCTCTCCAAATCAGCCACATTAAGCATGAAGGAATAGCATTCCAGACCACATTTTTACTTGAAGAAACTCTCCTCCTCCAGCAGGCTAATAGCTCAGAAACCTTACCCAGCATAACCCAATGAATCCCCATAATGCAGAAAATAAAAGACCACAACTCCCTAGCATACTCACAGTGAAGTAATAAATGATCCACGGATTCTCCTGCCCTTTTACACATAAAACACCAGTCAATCACCCAGATTCTCCTTCGACGTAAATTATCTATTGTGAGGTTCTTTCCATGAGCTGCCAGCCAAACAAAAAAAGCCACTTTGGGGGGAACTTTAACCCTCCAAACACTCTTCCAAGGGAAAGTTTGATTACCTCTGGAACAAGTGATGTGGTAATAGGATTGGACTTCATATATACCACTCCCAGTATGGTCCCACTGTAACTGATCAGCTGTGTTCCACTTAATCTCAATACTGTAGAGGGTTTTCATGAGGGTTGTGAAATCTTCCAGCTCCCAATCCTGCAGCTCTCTTATCAAAGTTACTGACCACACCCTCTCCTCATTGTGCCAAGTTAGGTAATCGGAGACCAAGGCTTGTTTGTCCCGGGCAATGAGATAGAGCCTATGAAATATATCCTTCATAATCCCCTCCCTACACCACTTATCGTGCCAAAAACTTACTCTCTCCCCAGATCCAATGGAGTAGGAGACATACTTCTTGAAGTGCTGCCACCCCAATCTGATGTGTTTCCATAAACACACTCCATGCCCCCCTCGACCTTCCTTAGTGCACCAATCACCTTTCTCCACACCATATTTGCTAGCTATCACTTGGCGCCAAAAGGCATTATTTTCTGTTGCAAATCGCCACAGCCACTTGCCCATTAAAGCTTGATTAAACGGAATTGTCCGTCTAATTCCCAATCCCCCCATCTGGAGAGGAGTGCAAATGGTTTGCCAATTCACTAAATGATATTTGAACTCCTCACCAATTCCTCCCCATAGGAAATCTCTTCGGATTTTTTCGATACGTTTTGCTACACTTGACGGAATGGGAAATAGCGAGAGGAAGTAGGTAGGTAAGCTTGAGAGAGTGCTCTTGATCAAAGTGAGCCGACCTCCTTTGGATAAATAGAGCCGTTTCCACCCAGCCAACCGCCTCTCCATCTTCTCCAAAATAGGATTCCAAATCTCTTTGGATTTATAACGGGCTCCTAATGGAAGCCCCAAATACTTCATGGGAAGAGTGGTAATCCTACCTCCAATCACCTGAGCCAACTCATTTATCCCATGCACCGTCCCTACTGGGACAATCTCAGATTTCCCCAAATTAATATGCAGTCCAGAGACCGCTTCAAAACACATTAAAACCCCTTTCAAATGTAACAGCTGGT
Source organism: Fagus crenata (assembly GCA_014362285.1). NCBI lineage: Eukaryota > Viridiplantae > Streptophyta > Magnoliopsida > Fagales > Fagaceae > Fagus > Fagus crenata. The sequence continues at coordinate 121,703 of BKZX01030028.1, read as the reverse complement.
CTCGCTCAGCACCACACATAATCAGAGTGTCGTCGGCGAAGAGAAGATGTGAGATCTTCAGATCTGGTCTGTTGTGTGTATTTACAGCAAAGCCTTCCATCAGCTGTTCATAAACCGCCTTATCCATCAAACGACTCAGGGCCTCCATGACTAACACAAAGAGGAGGGGGGAAAGCGAGTCACCTTGTCTAATGCCTCTCGTACTGTTAAAGAAACCACAAGGTGTGCCGTTAATCAAAACTGAAAATTGAACTGTGGAAATGCAGAAGTACATCCAATTACGCCATTTAGTTCCAAAACCGCAACGTTCCATCATATACAAAAGAAACTTCCAGTTCACATGATCATACGCCTTTTCCATGTCCAATTTACATAGTAATCCAGGAATTCCAGATTTGATTCGGCTGTCTAGACACTCGTTGGCGATCAGCACTGGTTCCGTAATTTCTCGCCCTTGAATGAAAGCGTTCTGAGTTGGGGATAAAATCCCCCCTAACACTAGCTTAAGCCGATTAGCAAGAATCTTGGACAGAATCTTGTAAACACTCCCGATCAGGCATATGGGGCGGAAATCCTTCACATCCGAAGCACCGACCTTCTTCGGAATAAGCACCACAAAAGTCGCATTAAGGCTTCTTTTGATGGATTCGTGTTCATGGAATTCCTGTAAAGAGTTAAGGACCTTTATCTTCACTATGTCCCAGCAATGCTTATAAAAAGCAATGGTATAACCATCTGGACCTGGAGCTTTGTCTCCACTCATCTGATTCAATGCTGTCACCACTTCCTCCTCAGAAAAAGGCCCTTCTAACTGCAAAGCTTCAGCTGAATCAATGGTATTAAACTCCACTCCCCCCAACACTGGTCTCCACGCTTCCCTTTCTGAATAAAGGCCCTTGTAGAAGTCTACCACTCCATCCCTTATCTCTGTTTCAGACTTCCAGTGCTGATCTCCGTGTTTCATGCTTTCGATTTGATTATTCCGGCGGTGGGCATTTGCAGTCCGCTAAAAGAACTTGGTGTTCTTATCGCCTTCTTTCAACCATTGTACCCTTGATTTCTGGCGCCAAGCAACTTCATCCAGCAACAAAGTCTTTTCCAATTCAGTTTGAGTATTTACTCTGTACGCTTTCTCTTCCGCCGTGAGCAGCCCCTGATTTTCTTTCCCCTCAAGCATCTGTAATTCATGCATTAGATCCAGCTTTTTTATTCTAACATCCCCGAAACACTCCTTATTCCATTTCTTGATATCTTCTTTCAAAGCTTTAAGTTTACTCGCCAGAATGTAACTGGGACTTCCCTGAAAATCATACCCTCCCCACCAGTTCCTTACATTACCCACAAAATCCTGGTGTTGCAGCCACATATTTTCTAACTTGAAATATGATTTACCTCGATTAAAGTTACCGCATTCCAACATGATCGGACAGTGATCAGACATACAACGAGGTAGCGCTTTTTGAGTCAATTTCGAGAGCTGCTCTTCCCAATCTATGGTCATCAGAAAACGATCAATGCGAGATTTTGATGGAGGGTCTTGATTGTTCGACCACGTGAATTGGCCTTCCAACAAAGGAAGATCCACCAGGCCCAACTCGAAAATAAAATCAGAAAAATCTTGCATCGCCTTGGTATGCCGACCCACCCGCAACTTCTCACTAGGAAATCTGACCACATTAAAATCCCCTCCGATACACCACGGCACTCCCCACCAACTATGGACCCCAGCCACTTCCTCCCATAAAATGCCTCGATCTGCATCCACATTAGGCCCATACACCCCTGAATATGCCCATTCTTGCTGATCTTGAATATTCTTAAACCTGCAAGAAATGGAGTACTGACCTTTAACACAGTTCTAAACTTCAACTACACGTTTATCCCACATAATAACGGTACCCCCAGAAGCACCCTCTGACTCCTGATAAGCCCAATCTGCAAAACGGTTTCCCCAAAGGCTCCGGATCACTGCTCTCCCAATATAATCCAACTTCGTCTCCTGTAAACAGATAATATCCCCATTCCATAACTTGAGAGCATTTTTTATCTGGGCTCTCTTCTCCTTGCTATTCAGACCTCGAACATTCCAGGATATGATTTTCATATTCATTGGGATATGACTGCTCCCCGAAGACGTCTACCTCCTCCCATTTTTTGAGAAGACTCATAGTTCACTGAACACTCTAGATTGCGTAATTCTCGAAGTCCCTTCCGAGATTTTTGAGTTGGTTCCTTTTCAGCAGCTCCTGTTCCCCCATTCTGCCTCTATCTTCTTTCAATCGCTACAAATAATCGCATAGCCTCACTTTCAAAGCCTTCGATTGCCACCCCCATCAATTTACTAAATTCTGTCATGTGTTGTTGAACCCACTCCGACTGCTTCTGTTCACCCTGAGTGATCTCTCCGTAATACGTTCGAAGTGGGGATACGTCGAGCACCTCGTTATCCTCCATCGAACTTGCGAGGATCATGTTTCTGTTAGCCACCGGTTCTAGATGTTCCTGCTCCGTATCGCATTGCGGTCCTTCCCCGTAACTGACGGAATCGCCCATAACTCCACCTCGTGAAGACAAAAGCTTCACGGGTCTCGTCTCTAAACGATTCACGGTTCTCGTCTCTAACCGATCCATCGGAGATGAGCTCTCTCTGTCGAGGATTCTAAAGGATCGCTGTGATAGAAAGTCAACGGCGATTCTCACTGGAACCTCCGAGACCCTCCCTCGGTTTGTTGGAATAAATGCCTCCACTAAATCCCAGTCAACACTTAGTTGATAATATCCCCCCCCTGTGAGGCCCGTTCTGTTCTCCTTTGATGTTAAGTTGGGTAATGAGGCAATAGTGTCTCTGTTTGGTCCAATATCCACCACTTTGGGTATTGAGATCAGAGGCACCTTGTTTGGCCCATCGAAAATCTGTGGCCCATTCTCGTTAAGAGGTCCAAACTCCCTCTCGTTTAGTTGCTTCGTGGGCCCTGAGGATTCCCCCACTTGATATGTGGACCATGGGCCATCTCCTATTCTGGTATTTTCCTAAGTAGCCCAATAAAAACTTGTTCCATCCACTACATCCGGTCCCACCTTCTGCTCTCCATTTTTGTCACGTGGCACCCATTGTTTTACCGCCTTGGTACTGCCCTTATCTGCCCAAGTCACGCGACGTTGACCCGCCTCATTTATGTGTATAACAATTCCTCATTTAATCTATATTACATTTTTTTCCATCCTTTGGGATTGTTTAATATTTATTGAGATGAAAATTGTATACGAACCAAAGGGAATGGAACATGTATATGTATTAAGATTACAATATATGTTGGATACTACTCAATTTTGTATTTCAATTTATTATGACTGTTATTTATTTATTTATTTTTTTAAAATTAAATTGTATCTTGTATAATTGCATATTATTAATGCCATCTATTCTTTAAATGCATTTTATGCATTTATGAAAAGTATTCATGCTAAACTATAATAATATGATGATTCAATAGTCTCTAAAAAAAGGATATTCTTTAGATTTCATTTTCAGTAAATTTCCCGTGCATTGCATGGGTTTGCGACTAGTATATATATAAATTAAAACCTGGAGCTGAGAGAAAATTTGTTTCCTTCTCCAAAGCTTGCCACATCAGATTTATTGCACTCACACAATTCCACGATAGATTTAATTTATATATAGATTCATTCTCTCACACATGTGTAACACAATTCCATGTCAGATTTATTTATATATAGATGCATTCTCTCTCACACGTGTAGCCCAATTAATTATCTCTTTAAATTCTTGATCTGTCACAAATAATTGCTATCAAGATAATTACCGTCTAACCCTTGCTCCCTTTAACACAAACGGCTAACGTTTCACCCTTCTCTCTCTCACACACATTTCCTTTCTTACTCTCTCTCTCACACGTCTCATCTCTGACGCTCTCTCCTCAGCACCTCTTCATCTCCTACACCTCTTTATCTCCCATTCTTCTTTTTTCTTTGTTCATCCGTTACCCGGTCAAATCCTTTTGCACTCCTTCGTTCCATCTACTGTTACGTTGTTTCCTCTTCATCAATTTCAGAAACTCCTCTCTCTCATCAATTCTTTATTTAAGCCTCTCAACCAGCATCACAATTTACCACTCCAAGCTATTTGCCGCACAAGAAGGTGAGTATCTAAATCTCTGGAACACCACCCCCTTCTCTCTCTCTCTCCAATTTTCTTTATTATTTTTATTATTTGGTGTGGGCGCAACTACCAAAAGTTTTTCTTAATAGCTTAGTGTTTTGTTCTTTTTTTATAATTTGATTCTGATTTTTTTTCTTCTTTTTAGTTGTTGGAAATTGGGTTTGTCTTTTATTGTGGACAATTATTTAATCTCATTTGAAGAGAGGCTAACCCCATTGCTGTCAAAGTGTTCGACAAAATTCCTGAGATAAACTGACAAAGTGGCTTTGCTTGAACGCAGAAATTTGGGTTTCAATAGCTATACAATTGGCTTAAGGTGAGTGAATATGTTTTTTATTCTGAGACATTTGCTTACAAATGGATGCCCTGATGTTTTAGATATCTCTAATAACTGTTGCTGTGATGTTTTTTTCTTCCTAAAGTATTTCACTTTTTAGAATATAGAAAGCATAGTTATTTTAAATTCTCATCCCTGTTTTGCAAGTTCATCCTACTTAATATTTTTCAAAAAAAATATTTCATTGATTAGTTCAAGTTTCTCTTACCCTCTAAAATCCACTTTCCACAAGTTAATGGTCTTGCAGTATTGCTGTGACACATGAATTTTAGGGATGTTGCCATGTTGGTCTGTCTTTTGACAGGGATTTCTCGATAGAATTTTGAATTTGCAATCGGAAAATTCTTTTATCTAAAACACAACACAATCTTTTCAACACTGCTGCAAGCAGTCTGTTAGACACTCAGGATTGAAGCTATAGATATTGTGCATTAAATTATTTACCTAATATGATCAGGCTATAAATAAGACTAATTGTAAATTGAGGTAAAATGACAACAAATCAAGCTAAATTATCTGCCTCTTAATCTTTTAAGAGGATTTTCCAAAAACAAAGTAGTCCAATGATGGAATAAAAAAGTATTGAAGGTTTGTTGAACTGGTCCTTCTATAAGGAACCTTATTTTTATAGCATTCACAAAATTAAAGGAAAATAGGAAATATTAATTCAGAAAAACAAGAGCATCTGAGTAGGTTGACTTCTATTTCAAGCATACTGGTATTGTGATAATGCATTACACTTCCCATGTGATGTGAGGCTTAAAAAAATGATTCTTTGAAGAGGTGGATGAGGTTGGTTGTCCACTACTACTTTAATCAAATCAACATCAAGAGGAAGTTTCCTTTTAAATTGCTATATCTTAAAAAAAACACTAATATCTACATGATATATGGTGATTTTCTATGCTTTCTTTCTCTCCAGATCCAAAATAATTGTTCTGTTTTCCATACAATCTTTGTTTCTCTCTTTCCAAACACGTTTTCTTTTGGTAATTTTTTTTTTTTTTTTAGTCATGATTGATTTTTAATGTCGTTCTTGACTTGCATGCTAATGAATGTGTATTGGTTTTGATTGTGTTGTAAATTTCACATAAATTTTCCATGCTTGAAGGACTAACTCTAAAATTGCATCTTACATACGATCATTTGTTATTTTTAGACCTCATACTCCTGTTAATGACATGTAATTTTCCTGAATAACAAAGTCACGTTAATGACATTCCAAAGAGCTTGGTCTCATGGATAGTTTACAAATAATTGACAAATTTGTGTCTGCCCTTACATATATTATTAATTATACAGATTATTTCCAATTTAGTGAAGAGTGACATCTAAAGAGAGAGCATTTGGGTACTGTACTGACCAAATATAATTTCTTTAGGCAAATGCATTACATTGCCTTGCCCAACATAGACATCTAGACTAACCTGAACCTTTACATTTTAAGAAACCAATTAAAAAAAAAATGATGAGGATCAATGAAATCTTGAATAGGTGTAATGACACCGGAGGGATATTTATATTTATATTTGCTTAATTATACCATTGTCACGACAAGTAATTTGATGAAGAGTAGTGGTGATTAGTTTGAAGCTTACTAGGCCTTTAGGAATATATAATTAATAATAATATTGTATGACACTTATATTGTGTTTAATATTTACTAACTTTGGTATCTCAAGGGTAATGCTGCGTATATGCCAGTACTGAAGGATATAAATGATGGATTGGTTGGTATGATATACTCAGAATTTATGATGGAGGATTCTGTTGATTGTATTCAGTAAACACAGAACTTCTAGACATAGTCATCACAGAGTACCATTGAAGAAGTTTAGATCTACTTCCAAATTATTTTATCAATAAAATTATGATTATTAGCACATGAATAGTGTTATTATGTTATCATCATTGTTAAAAAGGATTTGATAGGATTCTCAAATCTGCTGAAGTTCAGAATTTTGCCAAAAAAGAATTGGGTGGCAAACTAACATGTACAAAAATCTTAATTTAAGTAGTTCTGATAATCCCAATCAGAATTAGAACTTTCTTTTTTATAACACTGAAGAACTGAAAAGGCATGACCTGCAAGATTTCATGCATGTTTTAAATGCATATTAGCATTGTAGTAGTTGAAGCAGTCTAAATAAAACATATCCTACCAGTGCAGATTGAAGTCTATTGAATCACATATTCTAATTATTAATATTGCATAAAATCATTCTATTACTTATAAAAAAAATATTGCATAAAAGTGAACTAAATGAAAAAGGTTTGAGGAATCATTATCATTTTTCTTTGAAGTACATGCTGATTCTAGAATAACACTAATACTCTATGCCTTCAGCTGTTTCAGATTTGATTGTGTGACATATATCTCTTATTTTCCCCAAATCCTCTATTATATTAATGACAATTGTCTTATTCGCAGGAAATCCAATCTTTTTTGAAGCTTTAATGTCAATTGTCTTATTCGCAGGAAATCCAATCTTTCTTGAAGCCTCCATTTTGAAAGGATAGCAAGATTTAGCGAAGCATATATCTCTTATTTTGCGTTTGCATACATGACGTAGAGAGATTTGAATTGATTTCTTTGGTGAAATTGTGATAAAATGTTTTTTTTTTTAAGCATAGTTGAGAGTTCAAACTTAATAGCAAGCTCACTTCTTTATTTAGCCAAAGTCTGCTTAGAATTTGTTTATATATATATATATATATATATATATTTTATGAATTGTAACTCATAATTTTGGAAATTAGATTATTGGCGGTTTGATTCTTTGCGAGTGGTTACAAGTGCAACCCTTGAGAAATAATGGAGATTACATTATAAAACAACTAAATTAGAACCTAATAGTTTTCATTGCATAAATATGATGATAATTGAAAATATTCAAGAAGTTGATGCTACAAGTATTCTCGGGTCTACAGTAATAAATAAATTTCTTATATATTTACACATAAAATTAAGATGTTTTCGCGCTTCGCGCGGGTTTGCGACTAATGTCTATTAAAGTTTGAGTTCAAAAGGTGCCTACCTTAGATTGAATTCCTGGCTTCGCCCCTGCCCGAGGCCGTCCCCATCAATCTCCTCCACCCATCACCAGCGCTCTGTGACGTAAGACGCCGCTCATGCTCCTCCATTCCGGCGCCTCCTACCCATAACGGTCCAAGCAGAGAATAGAGGTATTTCTCAAACTTTTGTTATGGGTTTGGCCGAATCAACCTGTTCCTCCATTTTTTTTTTTTTCACTTCTTTATATATATGATGCTAATTTTTTGTTAACGCATGCGATTAGATGACTTAAATTTACTATTCTTTAAGATTGTGAAATTGTCTACATAATCCAATACAGTGATATGTTGAATGTAAATTTGATGCTCCCATCAATACCCCTTGTATGTGTTCTTTCATTGTCAAAGTACCTGTCCAACCATTTATTTATATAAATAAGTGAAACAGAGAAATATGCAATAGGGTTGGGTTTCATAAAGACTTGGCAAGGAAATACAGATTTTGGGTTCGGTTTAGAGGGGTACCTCTTCTGCTTAACCAAATGCTCTGTTGTCCAAAAACTCTGCTGTTGATTTCCTGTCTGATTTGTCTGATTGAGAGTGTTTGTTTGCGAAAAAGGCTAGAAGCAAGTATTGGTCATAATCCTTGTACTGACTTTAGCTCGTGAACAGTAGAGAGGGGCAAGCAAGGTGAAATATGCTTTGCAATCAACTATTGGTTGGCACAAAGACATCTTTTATATTTATACCTATATAATCCATGTGTTTAGTGAAAGTGAAGTATGCAAATAACTTGAATGGAACCTAGGTACTTATTGACAGGTGGTGTTGTTGCAGGTTATGTGGAAATTTTAAATTGGTTAGAGAAGCTATCCTACCTTTTGGAATTGGAAAACAATTATATATGTCTATAGTTCTCTTAGAGACGTCATCCAATTTGTTACCAAGTTGTTATAGATGTGGTGTTGCTGCAGGTTCATTTGTGATGTTAAGCTGCGTAGAGAAGCTTTCTTGAGTTTTGGTCATATAAAATGATTATTACAAAGGGAAGTGACATGGGTTTCCTAGAAGACTGTCTCCATGTAATGTCGTGCTTGAAGACAACAAATGAAGAAAACTGTGACAACATTGGAGAAAAATGTAATAGAGTATAAATACAAATAGAAGATATTTTGGATGAGATTAGGGGCACAAGGTTATTTGTATTGTTTTATTTGGTCAGCTTTGGGAAGCTAATGTAAACTAGTGTAAAAGGTTCAATGAGTTGATTGTACCTAGCTTTGGATGATATTAATTTCTTAAAGTTTGAACTATGTATTTGTGATAATATGTTTTATGTAGTTAGGAAGTATCTAAATGACAATGTTGTGTTCTATTGTTTTCTGAGATGTGTCATGTTATGAAATTAAGAAGCACATAGTTGCAAAATTGTCCCCATTTGATGATCAACCAGATTTAAACAATGCAGTATTAATTTATTATGTAGCATTGGAACAAAAAATAAATGATCAATTTTTAACATATATAGCTTGCATGTACAAGATCACAAACCCTCTCTCCACAGTTGACGTTAATTGGAAATTTTTTTTTTTCAAAGCATTGCACTGGTGACCGATCATGGAATGCCAATATGTATCAAGAAATATATTTCAATTATAAATCTGTGTCATGTAAGAATTCGGTTCTTCTTATCTATTTAGGATGTATGGCCATAACACATCTCAAAGAAACAAAATTGGCATCACATGGCCGTAACAAAACCTATATTCATATTTCCATAACACATATCTCAAAATAACCTATACAGTAACAAAATATGTCCAAACCTATCGTGTATATGGCCATAGCATATATCCCAAACAAAATGGCATCTTATGGCCATAACACATGTCAAATCAAATAAAAAAAGCATCCCATGTCATCAACCCCCAAAAGTAATATTGTTCACTTATGCGCTTGTGTATTCATATACAACTTTGTGATTCTTTTAGATGCCTCGCTTGCAGCAGCCATTATCTTCATTGACACTCCAAAACTGCTTCTTTTACTCACTGGTATTTTTTCCCTCAGTTGAATCGCATTTGTTGGTTCTACTTGGCTCGAAGATTGAGATGGAGGCATTGGAGGTGCTAATTGGCTCGAAGATTGATATTGAGGTATAGGAGGTACCTCTTGGCTCAAAGATGCCACTCCATTAGTTGGTTCTATTTTGCTTGAAGATGATAAACCAGTAGTTGTTGCATTTGTCGGTCTCACCTACATAAGTTTCATGATAACTTAGTAGGGAATTACCAACTAGAAAGTATAACAAAAATGTTACAAGCATAATACATCAAGGTTGAGAAATATGGATTCAGGTGAGAGGCGCCAAAATGGAGGAGCTTGAGCAGCATCTTAGAGTCACCATAACAGAGCGCTGGTGATGGGTGGAGGAGATTGATGGGGGTGGCGTTGGGGCTGATAGGGTTAGGGCTGTAAAGTGTAAACTTTAACTTTGGGGATTTGATTTTCTTCTTGATAACTGAAGGTGAAAATGGGTCATTCAATATGGATTCGGGTCAAGTAATTGGGCATTCAATTCAATGATACATTCATTATATTAATATTAATAATTACATGAAATTATATTCATTACATGAATAATGGGATTCTCTCTATTATATATTATTTAATATATAATTTAAATAATATATATTAATAGATAAGAAATAAAAAATTGAATATTCGAAATATAATATTAATATAAAATCTTATGAATATAGATAATATAGAGATATAAGCGGGTAACGGGAATCGAACCCCCATCGTTAGCTTGGAAGGATAGGGGTTATAGTTGACGTTGATTTATCATTTTTAACATCCCTAATTCAAAACCGAACGTGAAACTTTGGTTTCATTCGGATCTAAATGGTGATGTATAATATTATTATTATTATTATTTTTTAAATTACCAGGTAATTTAAATACTACCATCTCATGTCTATGTTAGCCACATAGGCATACTAACTAATGAAGTTAGATGGAAGAACTAATAACAATCATTTTTGAAACTTCAGGAGCCAATAACGTTTATTTTAAACTTCATGAACTAACAACGCTCACTGAGTAAACTTTAAGAACCAGTATTGCATTTAAAGCTTTGTTTTCTTTTCTTTATTTTTTCCTAGTTAATTTCATTAATTATAGATAGAAGAATAAAATAAATAAATATATGTTTGGATGTTGATATAACTAAGAGAATAGAAAAAAATTTGTTTTGAAAATCAACTTCTTTTTTAATGTAGTTTGGGTGAGTAAAATATAATACTAAGTATTTCCAATAGAGTCGAATTGAATATGCTATTTTCATGTTAAATTGTTTGATTTTTTCATAAATTAAGTTATATTTTCTCTTATCGTAATCATAATTGTCATAGTCATCAAGCTCTCTCTTCTGCTTTTTCAAAGTTGATTTTTGTTTTTGGTTCTCAAAGTTTTTTTTTTTTTAGTTTTGAATTATGTGTCAGGATGGCCTCCAGCTTCAACGTCAAGAAAAATTGTTATGAAATTTAGGAAACCTTTTTTGATAAATGATTCTCTTCAAATGCATTAAGAAATAACTATTTTGTCTTTTATTTTTTATGTATTAATTTAATATTGAATCTTTGAATAATTCTCATTATTAAATAATGAAATTTTTTTGTTCATGCTTTCACCCTCCAAAAATGAAATCCTCCTGCATGTCCAATCTTTAGTGAAATACAACAAAGCGGGCTAATTATTTTCAATCACTCATAAAAAGGTTTCAACTATGATACACAAGAGAACTTTACAATTTCATTTAAGAATATGAAAAGAATTATATCATGCAATTAAACGGGCAATGATTCTTTTCCTCTTTATAAAACATTGAATTTGACTAGTATAATGCAACTAATGTGAGAAACAACAGAAACAACACAATAACCATAAAAGGAGAAAACCAAGTGCCAAAACCTCCATATTCTTCATAAAAATCATCTTCCCAGTCGAAGGCCTCTTTGCTATACTTCCTTCCCCCACCACTGATTGCACCATTTTCTCTTTGAGCTGATTTAATATGAGATAAAATGTGAGGAAAAACCTTCTTATATGACTCTTCTCCAATCAATAGGTCCGAATGCCCAAAGCCCTCCACTACAACTCTTTCATGTCTAAATTCAAGCTGGTGTAACTTCATGTACTTGTTAGCTAGGAAAGAATGTAAGATTTTTTGTGAGCAGCATTCTTTTGTGTAAAAACCGAATTGATAGGATGCCTTGTATGACAGAGAGTTGACCGGTAAAGCCCATGTAGTTTAATGTGATCATATATTGTTTATTGGGCTTTGGTGCACCTTAGCTACATTTAATAATGTAGGACATGGGTATTTTAATGTGTGGGCCTAAGTTGGGTAAATCCTTTATGGGTTTAGGGTTTACATTAAGGCCTTATATTTATAATATAAATATAGGGTTATAGGGGTCCCTGCTCTCACTCTAACCTACTGTTACTTTTGAAGTCTCCCCATTAGACTTGAACTTAAGAGAGTAGAAGACGCCCTATTGCTTCCATCAATTTCATCAATGGATTCAGGTATATTCTTTTAATCACATCTGATATAATATTGTTGCTTATATGCTCATGCTATGATCATGTACTCGATATAGAGGATATTGTGTTTACAAAGAAGTCTTTGGAGTCACAAGGAGACTCCATCCTCCAGAAATATAAAGTGTTGGGAGTCGCATTCTCTCAGGATGGATCAAATATGAGTTGTTTCCCTTGCTGTCTACGATGTAACCAGCATTGCAGATTTTTCGTAGGTGGGGAAATCCTGCCATGGGAAGCATTGTCACACTTTCTTTGTTTAACCAGTAGTGCATACCGGGGCTTAGGCTTTCATAACAGAATGTGTTTCCAAAGAGTATTACCAACAGATACATGTGTTTTAGTAAAAGATTGAAGAAGTGACAGGCGCAGCTCGAGTGTTGTCCAACATCGAGTCCTCAAATTATAAGTATAGAATTTAGAATAGCATTTCCCAATAACATTGTCAATTACAACAATCTCTTTTTTATATTTGAGAATTGTGCAAGTCATAGTGGCTGAGCGCATATTTGTTGTTGATGGAGGGTTTGGCAAGGGTTCCCATTTTTGTACGATTGACAATCCAACCATGGTAGTAGGTACAATTGACCCTCTAAGGGTGAGTTTGGCAAAGCTTTTTGAAAATGAGATTTTTGAAAAAATGTGGTTTTAATAATTGCTAAATGAAAATGGGCTGTTTGAAAAATCTATGAGTGTTTGGTAAAAATTGTTAAAAAGTGCGGTTTCAATAATCTGAGTGTTTGGTAAGTATATACCAAAATTGCTGTTTGAGGTGTAAATTACCAAAATGACAAAAATAATTGATAAGAAAATTCTTTTATATCATACCCTTCATCTAACAAATTTTCATAATCTACACTTTACACCCAACAAACAAATAAAACAAATTTATTTTTTTATCACCCCATTTTTTTTTTTCCATCTTTTTCCTCACCACACGTCCACACCCACTACAAAAAACAAGATTTGTAGAGGCGGTTTTTTCCGAGGCAGTTTACTAAACCGCCTTTATAGACAGCTATTGAGGCGGTTTTCTTGACCACCTCTACACTTTTTAATCTATAGAGGCGGTTTAATAAAACCGTCTCAATATTATTATGAACTTTGACCAATTTTTCAATGTCCTTCCCAAACTTTCAAGATGCACGATTTACCCCCTAATTGGACCCAATTGCACGCTTAGTATCCCCTCTATCCAAGTTACTGTTAACTTGGATGGTAAATTTATACACGTGCCTTAAACGTGACTTGTGGGGCTCATTCACCAAATGGAATCCACTTAAAAAATCGGATGGGCTAAATTGCCCTCATCAGCGTCACTAAATTTACAAAATTTCCCTCATTAACTCAAAAACTAATACTAATATTTAAAAAAAAAAAAAAAAATCTGTTCTCTTTCCCTTTAATCGTAATCTATCTCTCTCGCCCACCTCATTCGGGGGCTGAAGTCGCCCCAAAAGTGGGAGAGAGAGATAAGGTTAGTTTAAGTAGCTAGTCCTCTTCACATTGTATGGTTCCTATAGTCGTGTGAAACTCACACAATGTGAGAAGGGATGCATATATATGATGCATGTAATACCTTCTCTTATGTGAGACATTAGTCACAATCATAACTCTAAGGGTGTCGTTTTGAGCCATGTAAACAACATATTTGATTGTGGCTAAATGCAACACCTATTCATTTGCCTTTATGGAGTGTCGTTTTAGCACCACCACAAATTTCAAATTTTGTTTTGATTTTTTTAAAAAGAATTGCATCAACTCCTCCGTGGATGACCTATATAAACAATTCCCCATCATTCCTTCTCATATGAAACTCATCTCACACTCTCACACACACACAAACACACAGATATTTGAGCGCCAAAGATGGAGGAAATGGACGAAACCAAAGCCGTACCTTAGGTCCATTCTCGACATTTTATCCTCTCATTGGTTGCTTTTTCTTTCGTTTTGTTTGGTTGCCGAGAAAACGAATGAAAAGAGATCGAAGAAAACGAAATTCTCAGTCGTTTCTTTTCCGTTAATTTCCGTTTCAAAACTTGAACTAACAAACCGAAAAATTCACATCTGGACTGAGTCAAGTAGCTCTATTAGCTTAACTTTAAGTACAGATTCTCATTCTGTCTCGTCCTAATCAATGAAAGATTTTAAGGTTCAATAATTAGTTATTAATTCTTTTGGCGGAAACTACTGCGATGAAATAAGAGAGATGAAGAATTTCGTCGCAGTAGTTTCCGCAAAAGTTGTTATAGTTACTCTTCCGCCAAATTCAAATCTCCTAGAAAATTCTCGGTCCGAGCTTCTGGAGACTCTGGTACTCTCTCTCTCTCTCTCTCTCACACACACACACTCACACATTATTTTTAAGCTTTCTGATCATTTTTTAATTAATAATCTTTTTAAAAGTTGTGACGCTGCTTGATTATGGAGCTGGAAATGTTCGTAGCTTGAGGAATGCGATTCACCATCTCAGCTTTGGTATCAAAGATGTAAGCTATTTTCACATCTTCTTAATTATTTTTATTATTTTCTAAAATTAAAATTTGTAGAATTGCTTCACTTAGCAACAATTTCTTTGAATTGTTTGTGTAATTTGAAGTATGTAGTGGCATTTTATTATAGACTATGCTTTTGGAACTAAAATATAAATGAAAATGAAAATTCAGTGTTTTGTTTTAGTTTATAGTTATATTCATTTTTAAATATATTGAGCAAATAAATTTGCCTAGATGGCTAGATTAGATGTGTAATGAATATAGATTCAATAATGTAGTAAATTATTTTATTTTTTATTTTTTATTTTTAATTTAGGTACAAACACCAGAGGACATTTTAAAGGCGGATCGACTTATTTTTCCGGGAGTTGGAGCGTTTGCTGCGGCCATGTATGTGCTGAACAAGAATGGGTGTGTGTTGTTGTGTTAAATTTTGTGGACTGTTTATTAGAATCAATTGCTTGCCTACTGCCTTGAAGTGTCTTAGTGGCGTATAAATATAATGAAGTGGTAATGAATGTTAAATGTGTGACTTACACTGCTTGTGGTTGAAGCAAATGGTAATATTAAACTGCAGGTTAGTTTTCTGAATATTACTGGATTCCGAGACTTCCCTCTAGGTGATTTGCCAATGCTGCAGGTTTGTATGGCAGTAAATATCTAACATTAATCTTTTCATGTGGCACTATAAATTTATTTTACTACAAATGCTATATGTTGATTCTATTCTCTAATTTTAATCTTGCCATTGTAGGTATTAAGATACATTTCAGAAAATGTTTTTGTACCATTAACTGTTGGAGGTGGCATTAGGGATTTTACAGATGCAAATGGCAGGTATACTCTTTGGTGTTGCTTTTGTTGCCGGTTTTTTTTTTTGGGTCAGTTACACACACACCCACTGGGTCTTGAACCCACAACTTCACCCTCCAACCAATTATTATGGGAGAAGGAAGTGTTGGTTGAGCTATGGCTCATAGGTAATTTTATTGCCAGTGTATTATGTCTGTGATTTTATATTTTAATTTTCATAACAATGGTTCTATTCGGAAATGACCTGATTCTGTAGTTTTTAATAATTATTTACGTGATCATTCACAATTTAGTGAAGTCTTACTTATCAAATTTTTTTTAGTGAAGTCTCATATTTAAGGCATCCCTCATCCCCCTTTCTTTAGGCACTATACTAGTTTGGGAGTTGATTCAGAATATTTCAGATCTGGTGCTGATAAGATTTCCATTCGAAGCAAACACAAAACCGTGACTATCTCTTGCTATCACTGTTGCGTGTTTAAAGTATAATAAAATAAACGACGTTGCTTCTTTGTGACCAACTATTGGTGTTCTCTCGAAAGCATGTTTAACCTTACGTTGAATGAAAATGTCTCTTGACTTGGGGCTCTTGAGTCTCGTCCCTTTTTTTTTGTCCGCCACTACTTTGGGTTTGGGTTGGAAGTCTTGGCTCCTTATTCTTTTAGGTCCTTTCTCGTTTCTTACTCTGTAATATTTATTATTATTTTTATGATGAGGATAATCGTTATCCTTTAAATCCATCTTTAGACAATAATTCTCCGGTTGCATGCTTGGAAATTTTTCTACATGCCACTGAGTAAGTCAAAGTGCAACATCAAAAATAGAACTAGGGGTACCCAGCATGTTCCCTGGCTACCACTTGGCTTTGATTTGTGTTCTTTATTTTGAATGGATCATGTGACTAAAAATACATGTAGATGAACTTCTTAGTTGTTACGTAGTGAATTGTAACAAGCTAGTTTGTAGCCAAACTTTGTCAATACTAATATGGTATGCCAATTTGTTCATGGAGTCTTTAAAATTTCTAATTTTCTCATCAATAACGGAAATAAAAATTATACAAAATAAGAATTCTTTATTCACATATCTTTTCGTTAACCAAACTGGCTGATATTTATTACAAGAGCAAAACATATAATGTCCACACTATAAATGCAATAATAGAAATTGATGTAAAAACATAGAGGTCAAAAGTTGTAGCCCTTCACTAGGAAGAGTCACATCTGTTCACCAAGAATCACAACTCTTCATTATGGACCTCATCAAAACCCTACTGTGGACATACTTATTTGGATTCAGTTAGTCCCAATATTTCTAAAATCTCTCACGTGCACATAATGAGCATAGAATAACTAGTGATCTCTCAAGTAAATTTCTCATATTTCTCCCAAGTCTTGTTAGAGACTAGCATAACAACATTCTCACAAGCGTGTTGCCATGCAACAGACTCATTTGATCATATGGAATTAACATCCAAGAAGCGACACAACCTGACCTATGTGAATATCAAATATAGGTGTGTTACCAAATAGTCTTCCTTCACTCTCACGTTAATTAGCTTTGATTAAATTGTTTTCCCAGTTATAGCTATGTAGTCCACATCATTCATGGTCATAAACAACATGTAGCAATCATTGAATCATATATCTCTTTTCTCAAAAAAAAAAAATCATATATCTCAAAACATAGTTCAAGTCACAAACGGCATAATTTGGGTCTAAAATTCTAAACAATGACTCATAAACGCATTCAGTGAAGTAGGCCTCCATTCATTTATCCCCTAAATTGATCGAAAAGGGCACATGTGAATTAGGGATCTATTTATTTATCTCCTAAAGTGATCGAAAAAGCACATGTAGCATGAATTACATGCTACGGTGAGGTTCTTTTTAGCCTAAATTTGATTTGGTCAGCTTCACGTCGTTTCTACTCCTCTTTAAACTTGAGGATGAATTAAATGAGAAAATTAAAGTTTTTCCAAAGATGGATTTGCCAAAGAAGGAACAACACGATACTTTTAAAATTTTGACCATTTGGATGAGTTTATGTACCCTATAGCACATAATAACAAATAATATGTTCCATATATCATCTAGATACTGCATTAAAAGCATTTAATTTTTGCATGCCTATATAAAGTTGAGGTTTACAACCATTTCAATCATAGAAGTGTTGGGACAACGGAAGCTTTTGACACTAATTAATTAGGCCAAATTACAGTCTATGTATGAATTAAATTAAATAACCTTCCAAGCAATAGAGAGATAAATAATCACGCAATAATCAAGAAAATCAACCACACAAGAACACGCCAAATTTACGTGGAAAACCCTCCAATGTAAAGGGAAAAACCACGGGGCAAATCCGATCAATCCACTATAATAAAATAGAGATTACAACACTCAAGTTTATGCCCAAACTTGAGTTCACAATAAATTGAGAAATCACTCTCTAGGAATAAATACAATCTCACCACAAAAAAACTAGAACCCAGTGAAACCAATAACGTAATAAGATGTCCCTTGAATACTTCAACTCTCTGTGGTTGTAGCACCCAAAACCCCTCCTAGAGAAACCCCCAATTTATCTCTTTGTGTGTGTCTTGAACCAAAAAAAAAAACCTCACTTTTTTCTTTCTCACTAGTGCCGCACGGTGCACTACTATTTTCTCTCACCCTCATATACCAAAGCACGCACACACACGCGTTGCTTTTTTACATACAACTGCCGCCTCACTGCTTCTCTTTCTTATAGGAATAAGAGACTTGTCTTTTGCTTGCACTAAAAGACAAGCCCATCATGGGCTTTGCTATTGAGTGCGCTGGCACCAAAAGGTGCGGTGCACCCAACAATCTCCCCCTCCAGCCTACTGAGGAAGGAGATCTTCATTCCAACTCTTTAGTTAGAATTCATGCCGGCTGACCCGGCACAAAGCTCAAGCTTCTCTTTCGGCACAACCTTGGTCAACATGTCAGCTGGATTCTTGTCTGTGTGAATCTTTCTTAATTGCATCAGTTGTTGATCAACAATCAGTTTGAGCCAATGGTATCTCACATCAATGTGCTTCGTTCGTGAATGGTACGTAGAATTCTTGCTCAAGTCTAGTGCACTTTGACTGTCACAATGGACTACATACTCATCTTGCTTCAAACCCAAGTCTTGGAGAAACCGTTTCATCCAAAGCATCTCTTTCCCTGCTTCGGTCGCTACAATATACTCAGTCAGTTGTAGATAAAGCGACACACTTTTGTAGTTTAGACTGCCATGATACAGCTCCCCCTGCAAAAGTAAATAAGAACCCTGAAGTAGATTTCCTATCATCAAGATCACCTGCCATATCTGCATCTGTATAACCCTCCAAAATTGGTTTAAAGCTACCAAAACTCAAGCACGACTTTGAGCTACCTCTCAAATACCTGAAGATCCACTTCATTGCTTCCCAGTGCTCTTTGCCTGGATTAACCATGAACCTGCTGACTACACCAACTGCATGAGCAATGTTTGGCCGTGTGCAAACCATGGCATACATCAAACTCCCGACTGCAGAGGAATAAGGAATTGATGCCATGTTTTCTTTCTCTTTATTTGATGAAGGACATGATTTCTTGCTTAGTTTGAAGTGACCACCAAGAGGTGTACTGACTGGCTTAGCATGCTTTATGTTGAACCTCTCAAGTACCCGTTCAACATACTTCTCTTGTGATAACCATAATTTCTTAGCTTTCCTGTCACGTAGAATTTTCATACTCAGAATTTGTCTAGCTGGATCCAAGTCTTTCATATCAAATGACTTAAACAGCTCCTTCTTCAAACTACCAACCATATTAGCATCTTGTCCTACTATCAATATATCATCTACATATAACCGAAGGATGATAAAATTACCATTAGGAAATCGTCTGACATACACACAATGCTCTGCATCTGTCCTTGTGTACCCTTGACCCACCATGAATGAGTCAAACTTCTTGTACCACTGTCTTGGAGCCTGCTTTAAGCCATACAGACTCTTCTTCAATCTACAAACCTTGTGTTCTTTCCCTTTTACTTCAAATCCCTCTGGCTGAACCATGTAGATTTCTTCCTCCAAGTCACCATGAAGAAAAGCAGTCTTTACATCCATTTGTTCAAGCTTAAGATCCAAACTAGCTATTAATCCCAAAATAACTCGAATGGAACTCATTTTGACCACTGGAGAGAAAATCTCATCAAAATCGATCCCTTGTTTCTGATTGAAACCTTTGACCACCAATCGAGCTTTGTATTTCACTAGCTTCTCACCATCTTTCTTTAGCTTGAACACCCATTTGTTTCTCAATGCCTTTTTTCCTTTAGGAAGTTCAACTAACTCATAAGTGTTATTCTTGTGCAAAGAATTCATCTCTTCATGCATAGCCTTCATCCAGCTCTGCTTGTCCTTATGAGACTGTACTTCCTGAAAGTTCTCTGGCTCCCCCTCATTAGTAATCAAAACATACTCAGAAGTGGAGTATCTGGTTGATGGACAACGCTCCCTGGTAGACCTCTCTGGTGGAATGGGCTGCTCCCCCTGCTCAACACCCTCTGTATCTATTGCATCATCACCATCAACTCTTGCTGGCTCATCACCATAATTCTCTACTTGCACCTCTTCTATATCTGTGGCAATATCTGAGGACGAAGAGGTAGGTGTAAGGTCAGAAACACCTTCAACAGTAGACTTTGACTTCTCAGATTTCTTAAAATCTTTAATATTTTCATTCTCATGAAAAACCACATCTCGACTTCTGATCATCTTCTTTTTCTTAGGATCCCATAGCTTGTAACCAAATTCTGCATCTCCATATCCAACGAATATGCAAGGAATGGCTTTATCATCAAGCTTTAACCTCTGTTCCTTAGGCACATGTGCAAATGTCTTGCACCCAAATACCTTCAAGTGTGCGTAGGAAGTATCCTCTCCTGTCCACACTCTCTTTGGAATATCAAAATCCAGTAGAACTGATGGAGACCGATTAATTAGGTAGCACGCAGTTTGTACAGCTTCAGCCCAGAATGACTTAGGTAGTTTAGCCATTCTTAACATGCATCTGACCTTCTCAACAATAGTGAGGTTTATCCTCTCTGCCACACTGTTGTGTTGTGGGGTACCAGGAACTGTCTTCTCATATCTAATGCCATACTCTGAGCAATAGTTTTTAAATTCATTAGACGTGTATTCACCTCCGTTGTCAGTACGAAGGCACTTCAAAGACTTCCCTTTCTCTCTTTCCACCATGGCATGGAATTTCTTGAATAGCTGAAATACCTGGTCTTTTGTTTTCAAAACATACACCCACACCTTTCGTGAAGCATCATCAATAAATGTAACAAAATATCTATTGCCACCTAAGGACTCCACCTCAATGGGACCACATACATCAGAATAAACCAAATCTAACACATTGGATTTTCTAGTAGATGATCTACGAAATGATACTCTATGTTGTTTGCCAAATAAACAATAGTCACAAGAATTTAGTGGCATACCTTTGGCAAATGGAATGAGAGACTTCTTTGCCAAAATCTGCAACCCTTTTTCACTCATGTGAGCCAGCCGCCTATGCCACAAATCAGGCATGGAATCATCTTGAGCTGCATTTACCACGTCCCTGCATAACTTTACTTGAGTCTTGTAAAGTGTGCAACAAATCTTCCCTCTGACAAACACCAACGATCCTTTAAAGAGTTTCCATTTACTATTGCCTAAATGGCTTTCATAACCTTTTTTATCCAAAACACTAATAGAGATCAAATTCAGGCGCATATCTAGAATGTGTCTCACATCCTTCAATTTTAAGGTGTATCCAATATTGGTCTCAACACAAATATCACCAATTCCCACTATGTCAGCATAACTTTTATTCCTCATCTTTACTCTGCCTAAGTTTCCTGCTTTGTACGAAGTAAAGAACTCCCTTCTTGGAGTGACATGGTAGGAAGCTACTGAGTAAATCACCCACTCATCATAAGGATCTGCAACATGACAAGACTCATCCTCTCCTATAGAAAGTACCACCACATCTTCATCTAATGAAACAACTGTGATATTATGATCATCTGCCTTTTTCTGATTTGTCTCATCTTTCTGCTTATTTTTCCAAGCCTTGCAATTTCTTTTTATATGACCCTCTTTGTCGCAGTAGAAACATTTGACTTTTCCTTTTGTTTGTGACTGACTTCTGGATTTACCGTGCCCTTTAGAATTTCTGCCCTTACTCCTCCCCCTGTTCTCTGTGACAAGAGCCTGTGCATCATCCTTGCCCATGTCCTTTCTTCTAGTTTCTTCATTGAACAAACTGTCCTTGACCATCGCAAGTTGTAACACACCATTCGGAGCAGAGTTACTAAGTGACACTACCAAAGTCTCCCAACTGTCAGGCAAAGAGCTCAGAAGCAATAATGCTTGCAATTCGTCATCTACCACTAGATTCATTCTAGTCAATTGCTTAACCAAGTCTTGGAACTCGCTTAGATGCTCGGCAACGGATCTTCCCTCCTTAAGCTTTAAATGCGCAAGCTTTCTAATTGCAAAAGCTTTATTTTGAGCAGTCTTTCTCTCATAAAGACTTTCCAATTTTTTCCAAAGAGTGTCGGCTTTTGTCTCCTGAGATACATGATGAAACACACTAACTTCAATGCATTGTCTGATACAACCAATAGTTTTTCTATGCATCTTGGCCCACTCTTTGTCAGACATACTGCTTGGCTTGGCACTATCACCCTCGATAGGGTCATGCAAACCCTTACAATAAAGGACATCCTCCATCATCGGCTTCCATATTGAATAATTTGATGCCGAGAGTTTAATCATAGTACCTGACGTATATTCCATTTAATTCAACACTAGACAACCACGCCCAAATAACCTTGGGCTCTGATACCACTTGTTGGGACAACGGAAGCTTTTGACACTAATTAATTAGGCCAAATTACAGTCTATGTGTGAATTAAATTAAATAACCTTCCAAGCAATAGAGAGATAAATAATCACGCAATAATCAAGAAAATCAACCACACAAGAACACGCCAAATTTACGTGGAAAACCCTCCAATGTAGAGGGAAAAACTACGGGGCAAATCCGATCAATCCACTATAATAAAATAGAGATTACAACACTCAAGTTTATGCCCAAACTTGAGTTCACAATAAATTGAGAAATCACTCTCTAGGAATAAATATAATCTCACCACCAAAAAACTGGAACCCAGTGAAACCAATAACGTAGTAAGATGTCCCTTGAATACTTCAATTCTCTGTGGTTGTAACACCCAAAACCCCTCCTAGAGAAACTTCCAATTTATCTCTTTGTGTGTGTCTTGAACCAAAGAAAAAAAACCTTACTTTTTTCTTTCTCACTAGTGCCGCAAGGTGCACTGCTATTTTCTCTCACCCTCATATACCAAAGCACGCACACACACGCGTTGCTTTTATACATACAACTCCCGCCTCACTGCTTCTCTTTCTTATAGGAATAGGAGACTTGTCTTTTGCTTGTGCTAAAAGACAAGCCCATCATGGGCTTTGCTATTGAGTGGGCTGGCACGAAAAGGTGCGGTGCACCCAACAAGAAGAAGTTATTTCTTAAGAGAGAAAAAGAAAGAGAAATGGAATACGTATCTTTTGTGAAATTCTTCATCTTTATGACAATGTGTTCATTGCTCAAAATGATTTTTCGACGTAAAGATTTTTGCATTGGCACTCAAACTCAAGGCCAAAAAAAGAGATCGCTAGCGCTTTTCATCACAAAGAAACCTCCCCAGCACTCAAACAGCAAGGACATCCACGATATATGTGTAACTCTTTTTGTAAAACATGCACTATTTCCCATAATAAAATAAAAAATGAATAGTTACATGTAACTCTTACTGTAAACATGGCTAACTTTATTTATTATACATTTATCTTTTTGTAAAACATGCACTATTTCATATAATAAAATAAAAAATGATTAGTTACATGTAACTCTTACTGTAAACATGGCTAACTTTGATACGTAGTATATGACATGATATTAAAACAATATTGTTGATTACTCTCAAATTTTTCTTTCTCCTATAGCTACTTGGTAACATATGGTTCTACATATTGATATACTAATTTTTGTTTTTTCGTCTTTCTCATTCTCTCATGGATCATTATCCTGTTATTTTTCTATTTATATATCTCAAGAAGTCATATAAAGTTAAAAATATTTGAGTCAAATGGATTTGGTTTGCAAAGCTATACTTTTAAAATTCTATTAAGAATTACTTATAAAAAAAAATAATCTCTTAAGAATTATTATGGGAATAGTAGCCGTCTTAACCAGTTCAATAATTGTCCTAAAATGTGCTCTTAACAAAAATCAGTTCCCAATATATATTCTTATACCCAAAGAAGGTCGCTTTAACAAAGTTATGTCACCGCTACAATATTTTAAAATGAATTTGATCCTTTTAAGCCTTTTGGACATTCATTCTTTTCTTTGGTGGATTATTATTTTGTATTTTCTTACCATAGCTCCTCACAATGTTCACATAATCAATTAATTAAAAAAAAAAAAAAAAGGGTTAAATGGACAACTGAGAGGACTTTTTCAAAGAATTAATCCTCAAGAGTACACTTTTATCTGCTTTAACAGACACGTATCATCATTTATCCTTGATAGAGTCGTAGTTACCGAAGCTTCTACTAAGTCTAAAAATTTTGTAATTTCGTCTTAACAACCTTTATCTCGCCACTACAAGTACTCATAGAAAACTTCAAATCTGGATTACAGCCTCACAGGTCCACCAACAACAACACACTTATATAAAAACTTACCTACCTTCCGGCACTATTGCACTGATGTATGAATTAAGTAAAGTTATATGTAAATTAAAGAAAATGTTTTACTAATATTATAGAAATTGAACAATAAAATAGAAAAAAAAAATTGTATTAAGCATTAAAAACCAAAAGTATGGGTTAAATAAATAAAGAATTTTCTTTTTATTTTTTTTAAACATTTAGTAATGAAAATTTAATTGGAGTAGTATTTCAAATTTCATAAAACTTTATTAATAGAGTTTTATCTAAAATAAACAAATCTTAATAATTAGTGATTGATTTAAAAAAATAATTAATAATTAATTTGAAACTTGGGTAATATAATTTTATCTATAACATTGCTTGGATTAATGGATTACACCACCATTAACAATATAAAAGGCAACAAACAATGATGAGTGCCAAGGAACAAAGAGTGTGACTAAAATTGAGGCAACACTTTGCAAAGGACATGGAGATTCTTAAGTCATTAGAGTGAGATTTGTCAATCTTTGGGCAAATCATTGAGGATATTAAAGAAACAATTGTGCGTTATAGAGTATAAATCACTTATGTGATGATGAATGGAAATATATCTGCACACAGGCTTGCTAGAGATGTAGAAAATATAGAGAATATATGAATATATGTGTATGGTTAGAACTTAGAAGATCCTCCAAGCTTTTCTGAGGTTCAACTAACCGATGATGTTCCAAAAGTTTAATGGATAAAACGTGCCCTATTTGCTTAAAAATAAAAAAAGAAAGTTACGTGTAACACTTTTTAGGGTATGATTCTAATTTCTACCTATTTACATAGTTATTATTATTTTCTATCTTAGTTTCTTATGGATCATCATAATTTATTATTTTTCTATTCATATATCTCAAGAAATATTCCGAGTCAAATGAATTTGGTTTACAAAGCTATATTTTTAAAATCCTATCAAGATTTTTTTTTTTTTTTTTCTTAAAATTAAGATTTAGGTTTAAATACCGTTTTGGTCCTCAACCTTTGGCTTTTGTGTCAAATTGGTCCTTAACCTTTCAACTGTGTCAAATTGGTCCTCAACCTTTCAAGTTTCAACCTTGTGTCAAAATGGTCCTTGTCGTTAAGTATTAAATGGAAAATACTGACGTGGCTAACGGTTTATTTTTAATTTTAAAAATGTATGACATGACATGCCAACTCAAATTTTAATAAATAAAAAATGCCAACTCAAATTAAAAAAAAAAAAAAAAAAAAAATTTCTTTCTTCCATTTTAATTTCTAAAGGAACTCGATACAAAACAAACCCTAACCCCCTTCAAAATCCCCTGCCCCCTCTTGCTAAGCCACTCCCCATCTTGAATGAGTTCAGTTGCACTATATCTGTATTTGGTGAGTTATTGCGTATTTATAGAAGATTGGTTCCTAGACTTGATATAAAATGAAAATCTAAACTGTTCGTTGTAATGGTTGGGATTTTTACAATCTCGAAAATATGTTCTGGGGATATGTTTGTGTATATGAGCTTGTGCACACTCTAAACAGAAAAGGGAAAATGAGAGAGTTAATGCTTAGTGGTTGATATAACTACTTTCAGGATTTCTTGAATGGGTTTAGTTATTGGTCTGTGGGTGTATTCAGATAGTTTAATTTGGGCTAGTAAAATAGGGTTATTCAAATTTGTGTTTGAGGGCTAACATCAAGCTGTATGGTTTATTTGAGTAAAAGAAAAATGGTTTGGTGGAGGATTGAAATTAAAATACTAAATATACAGGTCAGGTATCCGCTACTGGTTGCTACACTAAAATTTACTGTGAAATGAGTTCATGAAAGATGAATGGAGTAACTTTGATGGCTAATAGATCTTAGGATTTGATCTGCGTGCAGGTTGATATCTAAAATGTCATTGAAAATTACTATTGGCAACTAATTCTGCACTTGGAAGAATATAAGAATAGTCTTGCAGCCTTTGAATGTTAATAGGGGATTTTTTAGGGGTTTAGGGTTTGTTTTGAATCGGGTTGCCTTAGAAATTAAAATGAAAGAAAGAAAAAAGATTTTTTTTTTTTTTAAGTTGGTATGCCACGTCAGACATTTTTAAAATTAAAAATAAACCGTTAGCCATGTCAGTATTTTTTATCCAACACTTAACGGTAAGGACCATTTTGACATAAGGTTGAAAGGTTGAGGACCAATTTGACACAATTGAAAGGTTAGAGACCAATTTGACACAAAGACCAAAGGTTGAGGATCAAAACGGTATTTAAACCTAAGATTTATTATGGGAATAGTAGCAGTCTTAATTAACCATTTAAATAGTTTTCCTAAACCAAAAAAATTACTTCCCCAAAATCTTTTCTTATACCAAAAAAAGGTCGCTTTCACAAACTTATCTCACCGTTTCAATAACTTAAAATGAATTTGTTCCATCATCCTTTCAAGCCTTTTAGGACTAATTCTTTTCTTTGGTGGATTATTATATTCTATTGACAAATTCTAAAACTTTCGTCTTAACAACCTCTGAAAGTCGCCACTATAAGTAGTTATAGAAAATTTCAAATCTGGATAACATGTCCAAGTCATCAACAGCAAAAAACAGCATACTTTATATAAATAAAAATACTTACACCTATCTTCTGGCACTCTTCCACTGATTTGATTTGGTTATGTTTCGGTTTGAATTGGAAATGTAGGATTGAGCTGTTATGAAACTTGATTTTACTGAATGTGGATGTATTTATCACGATTTTGTGTTTGGTTACCGAGAAACCAGAGGAAAATAAGAGAAAAACAGAATCTGTTGTGTTCGCACTTTTGGTTTTTGAATTGGAGAAATAAAAGAAATGGAATGCTGAGCTCAACTAAGCTCAATTGTTGTGTTCGAGTTAGTTAAGAAGCTATATATATTACATGTGTGTGTGAAATTGTGAATATAATTTTGGAATTCGATCAGTGTGTGAAAGAATTTTTGACAATCAATCAGAGCATGAAAAAATCTTTTCATTATTACGTAGGATGCTTAAATGTTCTTAATTTATCTATTCGTTCACAATTCGCTATTATTGTTATGATCATAAATATTTTTATAAATGTGTACATTGTCACAGAAATTAAGCAGATTATCAATTATGCATATATTGTAGAGCGTTGAATTCTCGTAATTTTTGAGGTGGTAATAGCATGTGCATTGGTATTTTTGTAGCGCTTGAGGTGGAGACCTGCGCAGATAGGGACGAAGCAGGATTGGCAGGATAGATTCAGGAACATTAAATTTCGGGAGGAAAGGTGTTGAAGATACTGAAAAAGTTGAGAACTCAGCGATGTCTGTCCTGTTTTATGATGAAAATCTGTTCCTACTGAACATGAAAAATGATCTTGAAGCTAAGATAGCTTTCTATACCCTTAATTCATTGTGTATGTCTACTGTATTATGCATGATGTTGAATTAGCTTTGTATGGTTCCTGTAGGGTTTCTCTATTTTACTACATATGAAAGTTGTAAGAAATTTTGCCAAAGTGGTGTTACAACTTACTTATTGTTAAAAATAAATAAAGAAGTGGCATCGTAAACTTGAATTAAGTTGTGTGGGTAGAGCAAGATTGTCAAACATGAGAAAATTTATACAAGTCAATATTGTCGATATAAATATTTATATATATTTAAAGCTCACAATTTAACATAAAAAATATGTTTCATTTCTACAAGTAGTTTTGACAATGAAGAAGAATCAGATCGTGATTTAGGGGAGGGGGGGGAGAGGGATCACACCTATTAGGGAAAAAATTGAAGTTCTTGGAGCAGTCTTTGATCATTGCCTACATATGGAGAAATACAGATTCTTTGAGTTGCCCCCTCATTTTTCAAGTGAATGTAACATCATTTGAATGATAAAAATGAAGCCAGTAACAGTTGCTTTGGGCTTCCATATGTGGTACTTTGGTAGATGATGAAGAAAGCATGATCACAGTCTCTGTTATATAAAGATCGTGATTGCTGAATTGTAAATAAAGGTCATTGGAATTTTTCTTGTCTTTTGCTTTAGAGGATGGATTTTTTTCCTTACTAATAAGTGGAATTTGATATTCTTTTAGAGCTCAGAGGCGATACCCTCAGTAGAAGGTTTTGCTGTTGCCAGTTCAGAGAACATTCCTCCATCATCTGTCATTAAGCAATTGGCTGTAGCTGTTGAGCAAGTTTTTGTTCTTCAATTGTGGCCATTTTTTTGCCTTTATTTTGTATGCTGTTAAATTTCCATAAATCTTCTCAATTCTTGCTTTCCCTTCTGTGGAGGAAGAAAATACATTTTCCATTTCGGAAACCACCCCCTCCCATGGCAGGCAGGTGTGTGCAGTGCATGCTTTGCTGTAATCTTTAGTTGTGACCACAATATACTAAGAAGTGACTATTATAATCTCTAACAGTTAACTATTATCTGTGCTCTAAGCACTTAGAAAATAATTCAACATATGATTATGAGATTTCATTTCTTTGTTCCTATTGTTCTTAACTTGCTCCCCTACAACCTTTGCACATCTTGTCCAGGGCTGGAAAGAAGTTGAAGTCATTGAAAGACTGTCTGGCATCATCTAGAAGTTCTTCACCTGTCAGGAAGAGGGCTGGCCTCAGTCTCTCTGCAGTGAAGTCATTAGTGCTTCGTGAAAAGGAGGACAATCTAACATTTGAATTTGGTGATAATGAAAAAGTTGTCTTTGATTAATTCGCTGTTTGATACAGGTATATACACATTTTTTGTGACCTAGCTGTGGAATCTTCCTGTTGAATGAACTTTTTATATTTTATATTTATGCATTATCCTGTGATGATCTTTCACTTCTGTTGTAATATTTGCAAGATATTTGTAGAGGGAAATTTTCTCAGAAGGAAGACCGGCTATGGTTCAAAGGCAACCATCGTAACATCTTTGCCAAGAGATATTGGTGGTGCTCCTGCTGAAAGCCTTGTTGTTAAGCTAGCTTAAGTCTATGTTGCACGGGTACTCCATTTTAACCTACATATCGGTACCCGTATCGTACCTGATATCTAATATCCATTGTATCCCACATATGTTTTTAAAAAAATTGATGTATCCCCGTACCTGTACCCGTATCGGGTACGATACCGTACCCATATCCGTGCAACTTAGGCTTAAGTCATTGGAAGAACAGGAACACAGATTCCCATGGTCACATCTGAGATTTATAGCCTTAATTAACACCTTGTATTGCTGATCTTGGGTTGATCTATTCTCATCACACAATCGCTCAACATGCTTATCATTTCCAATAGCATCCAATACAAATGCTGCTCTGTGTATTACTTCCTCAGGGACACCTACATAAGCAATGCAATCAGTTCCATTAGATAATGAAAGCAAAGCCTAGAAGACCTTTTGTTCATTGCTTCAACCTGGGCCCCACTTTCACAATGGGGCTGTTAATAATATTCATGTTCAAGCATTCCGGTTTTAATAAAGCAAGTTGTTCTAATTCTAATTTCATCTCATGGATCTCATGAATTCCGGAATAGTTTAATTTGC